>PVKC010041967.1:0-12038 GCA_004027635.1 Crocidura indochinensis
GAAAACGAAAAAACAATTATTGAGGTTGAGGTTCAAATAAAATAGAAGGAATGGAACAACAACTAGAGATCACAACATTTGACTGCAAATAGTCATATCATTTTCCAGTAAACGTATAGGCACTAGTCTGGAACAGAGACTTCAACAGTGTCTAACATTTACCTGACAAGGGATCTGATGAAGCGACTACTATTGGAAACCCCTAAGCTAGCAAACTGTGCTCAGCATTCTCAGCAAAAACACTGTTAAAAAGTTAAACAACGGCTAACACACACACATCTTGGCTGAGTGTGTGAACACCACACAATGATGTGTGAACACTGGCAAGCACTAGAGATAGGGGTATGTGTGACGTCCCATTATCGCAACAACAGCAACATCATCAACAGCAGTGGATGAGCTTCAAAAAAGAGAGATACAGAGAGATGGTATGTAGCTTAGGCACTTCCAATACACAATTCCAAGAATTGTACAACAATTGTACAAGAATTGTACAAAAAGTACAACAAATAAAGCAAACAATTCCAAGAATACCACCTGGCATGATTTTCAAACACCAAAAAAGAGCCAGGAGTAAGTCCTGATCATTCTACACATCTAGGTCTGATCTACATCTCTCTGTTTCTGTCTTGGTCTCTCTCTTCTCTCTCTCTCTCTCTGTATCTCTCTCTGTCTCTCTCTCTCTCTCTCTCTCTCTCTCACACACACACACACACACACACACACCCTGCAAAAATTAGCTATTACATAACAAATGAAACTAATACAAGACAAAAAAAGTTACCAAAAACCTAGATGAAAATATTTACAAAACACTTTTTCCACAAGGGGCTAACACTCAAAATATGTTAAAATAATTTACATAACCACAATAAAAATAACCTAACCACTAAAGTCCTAAATAGATGCTTTTCCAAATAAATATAGATGGACCATGCATACATAAAAAAAGAAAGTTCCTGTGGCTTACAAAGGGGAAAAAGGGGGAAATGCAAATCAAATTCACAATGAGATATCCCACTCCTGTGTGAAAGGCCTATATGAAAAGATTAGAAACTACACAGGCTAACAATATAGTATGCCCAGAACCTGTAGTTGGTTTTATGCCAGGATGTTTCATGGGAAAGTTCTCCCTGTTTTTAGGCCGAAGGTTTTTCCTTTCTATTTTCCCCATATTTTGTGGTGCCTTTGCAAAGCAAATAAACAAACAAAAACTACAACCTGCAAAACATACCTTTTTAAATTATTATTTATTGTACTTTTTATTTCTTATCTTTCAAATTAGGGCTCCTGCCTTTTCCATAGAACCTTGGGACACAGATTATTTTACCACACATTCCTACATTTTTTTATAAAAGAAGAGGAAAGGAATAAAGAAAGGGTGGGGCCCAGGGACCAAGTGATCTAGTTTCGGATGCATTGGCGGGGAAATAAATAAGGACAGAACTAAATATGCAAGTAAAGTCAACGATAATAGAAGGCACCTAAACTTTCACAATCTAAACTCAAAGGGGCCTATTACACTGGCAGGCCACGGGGCATAGGGTGGTGGGATAGGAAGCACTCTGGGGCCGTGGATGGAGGGAGGTCGACACTGGTGGTGGGAAGGGCCCTGATTCCCATATATCTAAAATTCAACTATGAAGGACTCTGTAGATCACAATTATTTCAATAAAATAAAATTTTTAAAAACTACACAGGCTGGCATGATATTACAGCAGGTAGGGCATTTGTCTTGCAGGTGGCTAATCTGGGTTCAATACTTGGCATCTAACACAGTCCTCTGAACCCTACCAGGAGTAATTTCTGATTGTGCAGCCAAGAGTTATCTCTGATCATCACTGAGTGTTTCCCAAAAAATGTTAGAATCTACACGTGTTGGCAAGAGTATACAGAATAAAAGGAGGTTTTGATCACTGTTGCATAAATTGGTATAGTCTTCATAGAAAATAGCATGGAAATCCAGAGATTCTTCCAGAAAGCTAAAAATTAAAATGTCGGATGATCCAGCAATGCTACTTCTAAGTATGTATCTGAAAGATACACAAACTCTACTACAAGCAGTTATCTGTGCTACTCTTATTACAGCAGCCTTTTCCCCCCACAATATTCAAGACACGAAAACAGCCTACAAGAAACAATGCACAAGAAGAAGTGGCTGCATAAAGAACCTGTGGTATCTGATCTCAATGAAATCATATTCAACTGTTACAGAAGATGAAATCTTGCCTTTTGCAACAACATGGATGAGAGTTGAGGTGATAATTCTGATATGTCTAAGCAATAAAGGGGTAAAGGAGGGAGATGTGGGAGACATGCTGGGAACTGGAGTGGAGGGAGGAAACATTGGTGGTGGGAATGCCCTTCATTCATTGTCATATGTATCGTAAATAATTCTGTGTAATAAACTTCAGTCACAATAAAAAAATAAGTAAATAAATAAATAAAAACGAGAACAAAAAATTGTTGGATTACTTCTCTCGCCTGTAGAATACAAGTAACCAAAAGCAAATAAACTGGCAAAACATAACACAAATGATTTTTCAACACTGGAAAAATATAGTGACCTGCAAGAAAAAAGGAGGAGAGCTAGGATAACAGGTAATGTGATGGCACAAGAACTTCGCTGGAAAGTGTCCTGAGATTTATAGCATTCAGGGATGTAAGATGTATTGTAAGCCAATCATAAATCAATAAAATGTGTTGCTACAAGCAACTACACAAAAGTTCTGCCTGACATTTCCCAGAGGCAAGAAGTCTGGATAGATTTTACAAGTTTAAGCAAGGTGTCAAAAGCAAAAGGACCCCTACCCCCAGTTTTAGAAGCTCTAGGGAAAATCCTCTCCTTTGCTTTTCCAGCTTTCTAGAGCCTTCTAGGCTCACAGGAACATTCAACTTCAAAGTCACAATCACATTCCTCTGACATCTCTTGCACAATTTCAGGCTCCTTCTCTGACTTTGGCTTTCTCATTCCTCTCCTAGATATTCTAAAACAGTCACCTCAGACTATGATTCTTTCGGGTGGAAGGGAGGGTAGAGCTGCACACCCAGCACTGGTCAGGGCTCGCACTCAGTCACACCCAGCAAGGCTCCAGGAACCATATACAGTGCCAGGCATGGAACCTGGGTCAGACATATGCAAGGCAAGTGGCTATAGTATACTACCTGCTATATTATCACTCCAGATTCTTAGTAATACTAGCAAGATCCTTTGGCCATCCAACGTAACCTAAACATAGATTTGGGGGATTAGTATATCTACATCTTTGGGAATATTATAAATCTGCCCAAATTTGGGTTTTAATATAACTCTTTTCTTATCAGAATATACATTATAATAATGACTAGAATAATTAAAGTTCTTCATATTATAGAATCACTATTGGGACCGAAGCAATGGTACAGAGGTACGGCATTTGCCTTGCATAAGACTGACCCAGGACGGACCATGGTTCGATCCCCCAACATCTCATATGGTCCCCTGAGTCAGGAGCAATTTCTGAGTACAGAGCCAGGAGTAACCCCTGAGCATCACCAGGTGTGGTCCAAAAACCAAAATATATAAATAAAAGGATCACTATGAAAACTCATCAGTAGACAGGCAAAGTAGTCTTAAGTAAATAGAATTCACCCTGCTTGAAATAATTTTTCATGTACTGGACAACTCAGATCATTTGCTCCATTCAAAAAGAAACCTTATGGAATGCAGAAAAACACTATGTATAACAGTAGAGGTTACACATTACTTTGTGGAACTTTTTAAAAACTCACCTGGAAAAATGAAAAAACAGAGAACCTTTTTTTTTTTCAGTTAAACTTCATAAATCGTATACCAATACCCCAACACAAATAAAAATCCAGGAGAGACTATTGCTAAATCAGATCTTAACAATGTTTGAGCCAAGAATTGAGGAATTTCTCTGAAGTTCAGGAGGGTTCATAGTATTAAAACAGAATGATCTTAGTTGAGATCCTGACATCAGGAATAGTAAGAGCAGCAGCTATATTACCCAGTCCCTCTCCCATAATATTAAAACAATTCATCCTTCCTAAAGTCCTTTAGGGGTTATTGGACAACTGCTGCTTTTTCAGTTTCCTCTGCCCATAAACCTTTCATCTATGGCACCTCACCTCCTTAGGCTGCTAGGTACACATATGGCCACAAACCTGCATACTTTTTAAATCCAGTCTCTTAAGTAAACCCATCAAAGTCAACTGATTTCTGTTCATCCTGGGTGATTTCTCCATCCACACAACTATTGAAAGTTGACTTCCACACTAACGCCAACTCTTCAGTCTCAAATTTCTTAGGTGTGGCTTTTATCCCCTCTCTTAATTTATTTTTAACTTGTGTATTCAACAATCATTCACTAATGTCATTGAAAGACTACTCTATACCAAGCTGAGTGTGTGATTCTAAAATCTCTCAAACTGCCCCAGAGGCAGGTATGGGAGGGTGGAGAAGGGGGTAGAGGGAAGCAGGGGACATTCGGGGGAAGGAAAAGTGCACTGGTTAAGGGTGATGCACATTCTAGGACAGAAACTCAATCATGAGCAATTTTATAGTCATAGTGCTTAAATAAAATAATTATATTCCCAAAAAAGAACTGCGGAAAAAATAAAAGCTCTCAGCTCTCAAACTGTAATGGCCTGTAAACTTTGAGCTGACATTGTGAGGAACACTCACTACAGAAAAGTCTCAAAAATTACTAACTCTAGCCAAATCCAAGTACACACTTACTATATTTGCCAGCAGTTTTATTGTTTAGGGGTGAGGGGGTGTTGGTTGACTTTAGTTTTTGTTTCTTTGGAATTTGCACCCGAAAGTGCTTTGTGAGCACTTCTGAGGGGTTCAGGAAACAATATGGACACAAGAGATCAAACTCTAATCGACTGCATGCAAGGCAAGCATCCTATCTGCTGTAGTATATCTCTAGCCCTGTTGTCAGCATTTTTAATACAGAAATTTCACAATAAAATTTAATTTTTCTGTGACCAGTTTTGATATTGCAGTGCCAGGGATCTATTTGTGACATGAAGAACCATATCCAGCAGTGCTTGGGGATTGTATTTGGAAATCTAGGGCAGTTTGAGGGTTTGAACTCAAAATCTTAGACACTCAAGACAAGAGTTTGACCACTATGTCACATCTCTGGACCCTTCTGCTATTTGTTTTGTAAAAGGAAAATAAAGCTATAACTGAGTAATGGCTGCTTCTTTTCTGATAGCTTCAGCTTTTTTCTTACAATTACTTTATTTAAGCACTGTGACTACAAAACTGTTCATGATTGAGTTTCAGTCATACAATGTACACCACACTTCCAGAGACCTCAACACTTGCTTTTGTTTCTACTTCTAATTGCCACTTTTCTTCACATTATTTCAGCTATTTCTTACATAGACTGCAAATGTTCAATAAGGCAGCATCCTGTCCCTTCTGATCATTTAAATTGGTTTTAAGTAAGAGCTAAATAAGCGTGAAATGGATAGGTCCTTATTCTACTAGCCACATTGAACACTCAATAGTAGAGCTATTGATTACCATTATATTCCAGAGAGACATAAACACTGCTATAATGATAGAAGATCTTGCTATTAACAATCCTCTACATTGTACTACTACTGTTGTTTAAAATAAAAATATCAAGCATAAAGTCCACGTGTGGGGTGAGGTCTCCCTCAGCACGGAGCCTCTAGCCCCTCAGCATATGGTGGAGAAATTAATTCACAAGCAGTCAGGTCAAGTTTCATTGGAGCCAACTTGCTTTTATTCTACGGCTCTGTCTCTGCCATGAACAATCTCTGTGCCATGTCTGCCTAACTCCTCTCTTTCTCTCAGGAGCTCTCTCTGTCTCTCTTGCTGCTGCTCTGCCTTTTTCTGCCTCTCCCTGACAGAATCTATTGTTTTTTATTCAACCTTTCCCCCAAACCCAGGTGTAGGAGGGTCTGACCTTCCAGAAGGGATTGACATATCAAGAGAAAGCTTAGGGCATTGGGGGAAGGAATACCTAACAACTACTACATCATACATATTACATATTACTACATCTACGTAGTTCCTAAAGACATACATATTTGCAAGGCCTGCTATATAGAAAGGCCTTCTTGTGGTAATAACCACAAAACTGGCAAAAAAAATGCTAAAAAATAAAAAATAAAAATGCTACTGATGTTGTTGGGGAAAAATTGAAAAAGGCAAGAGAATAACATAAGAAAAACATAAGGTTAAAATTGCATGCTTCAGTTAACCTTTTCTAATGACATTTGTTCGTTTCATTGCTCTTTTTGAACAAACCCTCTTAGCTCAAAGCTGAATGGCAGAGGATTACATATAAACATGGAGTTTCAGATCTCATCGCCAGACTTTTTTTTTCCAGGTACCATTGAAGAACCCATACCAAGAAAATTAATGTTGTTTCCTCTCCATTTCAGGGTGATGGTTTCCAATCCTGTGATTATCAAGCCCTGTTCACAAAGGCCATCTGCTGAACAGACCGTTTCCCCGGGAACAGCAAATGCTTTTTTTGAGTCGATTTCACTGTGATCATTTTCCTTTAGAAAGATAGTGACTTCTCCACAGGAAAAGACACCCTGAATGTTCTTTGACCTTGCATCTTGTTGGTGTTTTGTTTTGTTTTTTGTTTTAGAAATATACGTGGAGTTGCTTTAGATCCTATGTGACTGAAAGCCAAGATTTTGCTAACAGCTCCTCAAGTGCTGGGATCTATTTATTATTGGAGGCATTTTTGATAGGTAGTGGTAAGAAGAATGTGCTAGCAGGTTTGATCTTTCCCCAGAGGGAGACTTTGCTTTTCTGATTTAATGTAACCAGTCTCTCTGCAAAGTGGCGAGCCTTTCCAAAGCTTCGTGAATTCTATAGGGAATAGAGAGAAAAACAGATGACTAAGGACTACAGAAAACCCTCACAGAGCTGGAGTAAAGGCAGACATGTAAACAAGGGTAATCCCCTCCAATCAATGAAAAAAATAATGTTACAATCAAAAAAATGCTACATCAATTGAATAAAAAAAATCCACTCACATGTTAGTGAAAACAGAGAGGTAAGGGACCATTTGAACTCTACAGGGGAACCGACTCAAAAACAAGTTTTCCCAGAGTTTTTAAGGTGCAATCAGATGCAGTACGAGGAACAAAAATAAGCTCAACATGTCCCATCCCAACCTAAGTCCATCTACTTTCTTCCCCCTCCCAGATCCTTGAGACCAGCAAGACTGAAAATGTTATTCTTATCCACAAACTTCCAGAGCCACAGAATACCTGCTGGTTTCTAACTTTCTATGTTATCCTTCATGAAATTGGTATATTTCCAATGTCAATGGGATCTCCAACACGCCTCCAACATGCCCCGGATGACAGCATCCCCTTCCTGCACTCCACATGTGTTTACTTCAAGAAGAAACATCAAATCCTCCACAAGCAAACCCTTCCAGTTGGCCTCTCTACTACTTGCCTGGACTTTCATCTTTGCTGTGAAGCAACCTTGTTAAAAAATTTATTTTTCAGGTGCCATCACAGATAAATTGGCCTTTTGATCAGGGAGCAAGCACACATGAAATTGAGAAAGGACACGTTTTCCTTTCTCTGGGAAGGGTTTGAGGATGTCAGTCACTGTAAAAATCTCTTCTTGGAAATGCCGTTCACATCTGCAAACAGTTCCGGTAAGGTCTATGCAGAAGCAACGTTTAAAATCTAGCTGTTCTCCATGATAAGCAATCTTCTTTTGGAAACCAAGCCTGGCCTCCGCTGCTGGACTCTGAAGTCCCAGGACTTCAGACAGGCCAGAAGGAAATGATTCACACACCTGAATTCCCTACGAAATGGAACATTTCTCACAGGAGAGTGTTTTGATAGCTTTTCTTTCTTTTGAAGTCACGATATACATGTGAGCTTCAGAATTCCTAACTCAGCAGCAGGAAAAAAAAAAAACTAGATAGGCTCATGACAATATAAATAATGCATCATTTAAATGATACAGGTCTTTCTATTATCCTATGTGTGTTTTGTGTGTGTATATGTGTGCACATTTCATCAGAAGCAAGCATGTTGGCAAATTATTAGATAGACAACTCATTAGTAGATTGTATTATCGTGCTATCAAGCTATTATTCTTGCTAGTTTTAGTAGCTAGCAGGATAATAGTCAAACTCCTCAAGATCACTTAAACTTAAGACAGAAGAGCATTTGTCATGTGTACATATATTATTGTGTGCAAGGCCAGTTCATAATAAACCAAAAAAGGCAATCAACCCCTCCCCATTGTTTAAGAAAGTTTTGTTTGTTTTCTAACTTAATGGAAAAGGTCTTGTTTGTTGACTTTGGTCACCAGGCCAGAGGAGATGGAACTGAGACTCCAGTTAAGGATGAGCTCTGGCCTCTGCCCTTGGAAACCGTGCAGGCATACACAAGATCATCCAGGACATTCTGCTCTTTCATTTTATGCTCTCTGGGCAGGTTTCTGAGAAGATTTAAAAGACATGACTCAGACATGTGACCTGGGACAGAAAGCCAGCCTAACCCCCAACCTCCACCTTCTTGGGGATCTTAAATTTCTCGTTTCCATCACAGACTTGGGGATTTGGGCTCTGGGTTCAGCTCCCACCTTTCCTTGCTTCAGCTCTTGCTGCTCTAGGGGCAAGGCAAGAAAGGGGGTAAGTAAAACTCTATTGTAATTTAAGAATATTTAGATATATAAACATAGTTACATTATAAAGGCGAGGATGAAACTCAGTGATCAAATTGTCTCCTATATCTATTGCTCTGTGTACAATACTGACTACAGCAGAAACCAAACTAAATAAAACTAACACTTGAGCATATTTAGCTATTTGGACAATGGGGCTCCCTTAATGTTGGGAGCACCCTGTCTCTGGTTCCTTGTCTAAATATAGGAGAATTCAATAAAAATTGCTTTACTGTTCTAACCCAGCTTTAAACGGTCACTTGAATACCTTAAGATAAAGGAATGCAAAAATTGTAATTCAAGATGTAAAAAAATAATAATAAAATAAAGTTAATATTTTTCCAAGTTTCCTCCAAGAAGAAGAAATCTTTGAATGAATTGCAGCTTCTGGCTTGTTCATTCTTCCTTCTCAGATTGCATGCTCTTTACAAAGAATGTCATTAAATAAAACTATGGTTTGAAATGCTTAGGGTTACATACACACAAAATACCACAAATACCACAGTCTAAAATTCTCCATGTGCCATTAGAATCACAGTTTATCACTTTCTAACAATCTATTGGCAATTAATATTTAACCACTGTTGCATTGAAGCCCTCTTGAAAAATACACAAGAGGCAAAAACTATGCAGAGATTATTTTAAGACTCAGCATTCAAACAATAACTTTAAATCCATACCAAAAAAAAAAGAGCCAAAGACTACATATACTAGGGAGCATTTATATTACTACTTATGAACGTTAACTCTCAAGAATATTTATAGATGACAATTGGGAAATACTAATCTGAGCTTTAATTTCTCTGATAGTTTAATACAAATGATGGAGACAGATGTGTTCACTCTGCACGTTGCTGGGACCATAAGCACGGTCTGTAAGAAGCAACCTTCCCCTTGTGAGTAGAAGCATAAATAATGTTTCTGTGCTATGTCACATGCCTGTATATCATGGGATGGGTTGAAATGTATCTCAGGCTACCGTAAATCATAATATGGTTAAGCAAAACCTCCTCCTCAAATATAGAAAACAAACACATTATAGTGAAATCGAGAGTTTTCCATGATTTGAGTGCATGTTTCTTCATAGTCCATTTTAATTGATTTATACAGACAGGAAAGAGGAGAAAATAAACCTTCTCCAAACCTTCCCAAGCTCTTGTAATTGGCCAATCCTGTATACAGAACTTCATAGTTTTAGAAAACCTGAGACCAGGGAAATAAAATTGAAAGAAATGGTGGGGATATGGGAAGGAAAAGGGGACCCAAATATTTCAAAACCTATTCTTAAATTTTCTATTTTCAATGAAGAAAATTTCACAGGAAATAAAGAACCATAGGCACAGAAGACTATGGATAGTTTTGTTGCTGGGCCACAAAGAGGCATTTCTTAAATTTTGAAGATTATTAAGGGATCTATTAAACAAGCCCCAAAATCAAGAAAGAGGATGAGAAAAACCATACTTAACATGAGAAGTTTATTTAACAAACATAAATGAGACATGTAAAGTAACCACTCTCCAAGAAAACTTAGTTTAAGGGGATAAAAGCATTTCTGATCTTTATTTCAAATGTTTTCAGAATCTCTGTGGCTAGTAAGCCACTGGGTAAGTAAATGTAGATGTAAAAACTAAAATATCTGCAATGAATGGTGCTGTTCTAGAAAATATTTAAGTAGTTCTAATGCAGCTACCATATTTCCTCTGAATATAAACCACCATCAATTATAAGCACATCTTAATTTATATCTACAGAAAAGAGAAAATCTAGCAATAAAGCCATAAACTGTGAAATGTATCCTTATTTCAAACATGCCAAAATGCATAAACTAGGGAAAATACATCCAACTATGAAATTTAAAAAGTTAAAATGAATATTTTGGTGTAACAACTAATAGTTATAGAATAAATAAAAATAACTGAAAATTGATCTCTATTACAAGTAACTTGAAAAGAACATAGAATAGAGGAATCATAATATATACATTTGCTGCATTACATACATGAGATCATAAAAAGAAATACAAATTCTCCCTTCATCAATTCCCTGTTCCCTTGTGCTCTGACCAAACCTTTTCTCAGAGTACCTAGTTTTATCTGTATAAGCATGCTAAATTTATATTTACTTGCAAATTCATATAAATGCATTTACTCATACACTCTACCACAGATATTATCAAACTACAGCACATGACTTCAACCAGGCTACCATATTTATAATTAAAGTTTTATTTGAACACAGTTATGGTCTTTATTTATATCTGCCTTCTACTATTTTGCAAAACTGAATTATTTTAAGGCACTAAATATCATATAGTCTTGTCCTTTAAGAAAGATTTTGCTATGTACTAAAGCAGAAGGTTCTAGAGAATCAGGACTATTGTTATAGACTTGCTCTATTTTTCTAATAGTCTTGGCACCAAGGAAAAAATGTAGATATGGACATAGTGCAGAGGGTAAGGTCTTGCCTATGGCCAACACTAACCCCACCCTCAGCCTCACAGATGGTCCTCTAAGCACCAGTAGAAGTGATCATTGCTGGAGTAGACCCTGGGCACTGTCAGGCATGACCCATACTTCCCCAACAAAGAAAGAAAAAGAGGGAAGAGTGATAATATAGCATGTAGGTCATTTGATATGCATGTGGCAGATCCGCTTTAATCCTCAGCACCTTATATGGTTCCCCAAAATTACAGAAATTATCTCTCAGTGCTGAACCAGAAAGAAACTCTGAACACAACCAGGTGTGGCTCCAAAGCCAACAAAAATAAACTAAAAATTTACTTAGTGTATATAACTACTGATAGACTTTTGTCAACTAAGAGTAGCATACCTTTAAATAAAGTAAAAAAATAAGATACACACAGCTTTATATATTTGCTCTTATTTAAGCTAATTTTCCTATCTAGAGCAAGCTCTTTGTCTTTCATTCTACCCATCTAATTAGTAATAATCTATAAATTAGTCCCACACTAGCAGATGAAATGAGAGTGAGAATAACTTCATCTGTCTCTGACAAACTTCATGGAACCAGCACTTTTAATCACACAACAACATGTAACAAAGAAGCATTAGCCACCTACCAACAATTCAAGTATCAACCATTTCAGTATTTGGCTAAACATGCTCCTTTGCTACTCTGCATAAAGAAGCTACAAATAGATTTGGACACAGAGCCCGCCCTCAGGGAGCCAAAAGTCTACTTCAAATCAATCTCCTTCCTCATCTTGAAGAAAATGCATAGTAAATTACATGATGACAAAAAATGAACTCCAAATCGAGGACAAAGAGAATACCTACTGAGTCACTAAATCAAGATTTGGCCCTTGTTATATACAAAT
>PVKC010041968.1:0-12064 GCA_004027635.1 Crocidura indochinensis
TTCTTCTTCTTCTTCTTCTTCTTCTTCTTCTTCTTCTTCCTCCTCTTCTTCTTCTTCTTCTTCTTCCTCTTCTTCTCCTCCTCTTCCTCCTCCTCCTCCTCCTCCTTCTTCTTCTTCTTCTTCTTCTTCTTCTTCTTCTTCTTCTTCTTCTTATTATTATTATTATTATTATTAGGCTTTGGCCACTCTTGGTGGTGTTCAGGGGCTACTCCTGGCTTTATACCAGAAATCACTCCTGGTAAGCTCAGGAGACCATATGGGATCCTGGGAATTGAACTCTGGTAGGTTGTATGCAAGATAAAAGTCCTACCTATAGCTCCGACCAGAATTACTGTTAAATATTCTCATTTTTATTTTGCAGTCAGTAATTAAATTATTTCATAAAATATTCTTGGGTATATATGCCAAAAATTAGAAACAAGAACACAATAAATTTTTCTTTTATAGAAAGACAAACATCAATTTTCTAATATGGAAGTGATCAATTCTTTTCAAAAAGCCATATATGATTGTGGCCACGAGTGTAGAATTTTGTGAAATTACAATTTATTTATGTTCCAACTAATTTATGATTTTAGAGGATTGTGTATTGCATTCACAAATGATCTCTATGATGAAAAATGTTCTGTATTATACATAGGAATCAGTATAGATTTTAGACAACTATAAAATATTAAAATAATTCTTAAATATGTTATTTAGGTAAAATAAGCTTTTTGGTTTTGTTTTGGGATCACACCAAGCTGCTTAGTGTTTACTCTAGGCTCTGTGCTCAGGGACCACTCCAAGCTGCATTCAGGGTCCCAAAAGTGGCACTGGGGAAGCACCATAACTCTAAATGTACCAACTCTCTAAACCCAAATAAACATTGTCAAATTCATTGTAACTTAATTATCCAAAGGTATATTCTCAACCCTTAGCCAACATTTTTGCTTTCTAGAGACTATACACTAAAGATTTTGCAGTATCATAACTGCACATTCAATTCAGCTAAATAGTGTGGATCAATTAGATAATCACATTAACATATTGTAGGAAAAATAACATTTTATGGTGAAGCTTTGTTAGAGGTATTGATAATTCTTAGCACAGTGGATACTTTTTCTTTTTAAAATTAATGATTTAAAGATAATACATTACCAAATTATTTTTAATTCCTTTCTATTTTAAATATAAGTAATGAGTTAAACTCTTGCTTACTTGTAATTGAGAAGTTATGAACAGAAATAGGTTAAAGTTTTTGTTGTTGTTTATTTTTGTTTTTTTGAGTCACAAACGGCAGTGCTCAGGAGTTACTCCTGGTTCTAAGCTCAGAAATCGCTCCTGGCAGGCTCGGAAGACCATATAGGAAGCTGGGATTCGAACCACTGTCCTTATGCGTGCAAGGCAAACACCTTACCTCCATTCTGTCTCTCCGGCCCCCGGTTAAAGTTTTATATAAACTGCAGAAGGACTTTTGTTGTTGTTTGAGGCCACAAAGTAGAGCTCAGGGCTAACTCCTAACTATGCATTCAGGAATCTCTAATGGTGAGGCTTGGGGCACAGAGAATGAATTTGGGTTGGCTGCCTGCAAGGCAACCAATCACAAGGCCAGCCTAGGAAGATTATTTTTATAATGACTTTCTGCTATATTCCTGAATTTGTTTGTTTTGGTTGATTATTTATTGAGAATCTAAAATACCTTCTACTACCTTCTATTTAATGCTCATGGTAATATTAAATGTTTTTCCTTTACAGATCTAAATTATTTTCTATGTATATTGCCTGTGTTAGCTGCAGTTGATGCTGGCATAATGGGGATATCATCAGACCAAGTGGAACTTTTACTTCCACCTACAGATGGGACAAAGTTTTGTCATAGTGTTTCCAGTTGTTTTTCAGCTCACCCTGAGCCAATGAGAAAGTGGAAAACCTATTTCCAGGTTAATTTTTTGATCTTATGTAATTTATTCTTATGAATTAATAAGTTAATTTTAAAATAACTATTGGTCTAGGTTTTTGTGTTGTCAGATATTTTCCAAGTATGAGTGTAAATTGTTCTTAAAAAGTTAGATTAATGTTGTTGCATGTCATGTCATTAGTACCCTCTAACTCAAAAACTACTCACTTTATCTCATCCTCAATTATGAATTGAAACATATAGAATAGCTCATTAATTACAATTACAATTAAGGTGACGACCAAAACCAAATTTTCAGCAAAAACAAAATATAGAGATTATACCAATGATAGACTTACTAGTTCTAAAGATTGCTTTGTTTATTATTTTAATTATGATTAAGTCAACAATTTAATTTTATTTTAATTAATCCTACATTTGTATGGTGATTTCATGCACTTAACATATAGTAAAGAAAAAAACAAATACTGAACAAAAATTATTTTTAGAAATTTTAAAATATTTTCTCAGGGAAAGATTTGCATCTCATTTTTATATGTACAGTCAATATTTCTGCAAATAAATGATAATTGTGATCTTTATAAAAGTTAGTTATTGATGACATATAAATTATTTCTAAGATGAATAATTCTTTTTTATTCAATACATTTTTAATTGAATGACCATAAGGTGAAATTACAAAATGGTGATTATACATTATGACTATGCAATGCGTTATGCAATAAACAGTTATCCCTTCACCAGTGCATAGTTCCCACCATCCAGTTTGCTTCTCTCCTTCCTCTTTGTCCACCCCCCTTTCTGCCTCTACCGGTTGCAGTATTGTTACTGAAGGGATATCATGCATATAACTTTTATGTCCTTTCAGTAGTTAGTTCTTGTCTAGAGTGATCATTTCAATTGTCATTGTCATAGTGGTCCCTTCTCTGTCCTCCTGCACTCCTTTGCTCTTTTTGGCAATTTTCCAAACATAGACCATTCCTCTTGGCCCTCATCTCTGTTGTCTTTGGTTATTATTATGTACTATCTATTCAAGGCAATGCTGTTTTTATGACTATATTTTTATAGTGCAGTTTAAAATGAGAGAAAACTATGTCTCCTATTGTCTTCTTCTCAGGATTCCTTTACTTATTCTTGGAAGTTTATTTTTCCATATGCATTTCAAAAGTATCTGATCATTTCTCTGAAATATGTCATGGGTATCTTTATAGAGATTGCATTAAATTTGTATAATGCTTTAGTGAGTATTACATTTAAGTATCGCTGGGAGTGCCCCTCAAAAACTGAACTGAGTTAAATTGCAGAGAAATTGTTAAAAGCTTAAAGATGTTTCCCTTATTTTTATAGCGCATACAATCGCCTTTTATTAGCTTTGATGACCAGTTGGTGTATTTATGGGCTGCGCATACCTCAACTATAGAAAATACATTCAAAACTTTTGAAGATAGGTAAGAATGGGTCCTAAAGAAATTTTATTTATAGGAAAATAATTTTTGGTCTTTCTTATACCTTTTCATTCTTCTAAGATAGGTACCTAATTTCCTAACAATTATATATCTAGTTATATGGAATTCTAGTGACATGCTATTGATACCTTAGTATTTTTAGGTTTAGAAAAATGTTCTGTATAAAAAAAGAAGTGGTGGGTATAGTTTTATATGTGTGTGTATATATACATATATATAGTTATGAGGTGAGAAGCTGCACATATGAAACCTATATAGTACTTGAAAATTTTCAGTCATCATTCATCACCAACTGATGACATCCTCTATTGGTATCAGACACCACACTCCTTTGTTTTCCACGTCTAAGGACTTCTTTTAGTACTTTGGGGTTTTTTTTTTGTTTCATTTATTTAATGTTTCACAGATCATATATATAATTATGTTTTTGACTTATTACATTCAATATGAACCCCTCAAAGTCTATCTTGTTGCAAATATACAAATGATCTTGGCAATTATTAAAATAGGTGAGTTGTGTTGTTGCTTTTGAGGTAAATGAGATTTTTCTGTATTTTGAATATTGACTTTTTTTGTTTTTGTTTTTGGGTCACACCCAGTGACGCTCAGGGGTTACTCCTGGCTACGCGCTCAGAAGTCGCTCCTGGTTTGGGGGACCATATGGGAAACCGGGGGATCGAACCACGGTCTTTCCTAGTCTAGTGCAGGCAAGGCAGGCACCTTACTACAGCGCCACCGACCGGCCCCTGAATATTGACTTTTAATCAGATAAACAGTTTCAAATATGTTCCACAAGCTTTCGTCATTTTGTTAGTGACATTATTTTCTATGCCAAATATTTTTGATTAATCAAGTTTGATGTAGTCCGATTAGTCTACTTCTAAATTTTATTTGTTGTATTTTAGATATAACAATGTCAAGAGTTTCTGATGATTTTTTACCATAGGTATTATACATTGAATCATTACTATATGAAACTACACATTTCATTATCTCACTTTCACAAACTCACTAAGAATCAATACAGAGAAAATGAACAGCTTGTAATTTCAACAAGTATCATTATTCACACCTTGAGTATGTAAAAAAGAATATTTTTCTTTTCATTACCACTTTATTTTCTTTGTTCTGCTAATTGAATTTTGTCTTCATTTTTCATTGTATTAAAAGTTAAATTATGCTAGACACAAAGAAACTTGATATGTCATTTTCTTTAACTAATAAAAGTAACTTGGGTAGCAATTATCTATATGAATCAGTATTTAATTCTGTACTACCATGTTTAGACAGTTTATGGATATAGAATTGTACATCATACAGTTCTAACACTATTTTCTAGACTTTCAACCTTTCAACTGAAGTACGATTAACCCAAATAAGTGAGAAAGTTTAGTTTTCTAGCACACTTGTTCCAGTAGGGTAAAAACAACAACAATAAAAAATATTTATAAAATCAGACAAGAAAGTTACCTACCAATGTTTTGAGGGTGTTCAATATTTTAGAAATGTTCTGTCTTTAAAAACAAACAGTTTTTTTTATTCTTTTCTTTTCTTTATTTTTGTTTTTGTTTTTGGTTTTTGGGCCACTCTCGGTGATGCTCAGGGGTTACTCCTGGCTATGCACTCAGAAATCACTTCTGACTTGGGGGACCATATGGTACGCCGGGGGATCAAACCACTCTCCGTCCTTGGCTAGTGTGAGCAAGCCAATTCCCTTACCACATAAATCACTGCTCTGGTCCCCAAACCAACAGTTTTATAAAGAATGCTTGAATCTAGCAAACATTTGACCTTAAGACCTATTTTATGTTCCACATTTCTAAAGAGTATTATGTGCTCACAACCTAACATTTGATTACTACATAATAATCACATGTGAGGTATCTGGTTGAAAAAGATAAAAACACAAAATAAAATATAAATAATCAAAGGGATGCTCCTATTCAAATTAAAATTTTAATTGTCCATATTATTTATTAGAATATTATTTCTAGAATATATAAATAAATGCATTTATTTTTCATAGTCTTAATTATGTTATATATATATATCTCACAATCTCAATTGTGAGATTATAGAGATAGTTTATTGCCAGAAGATGACCTCTTCTATAAAATAATGAGGCTGAAATTCTGAGTGAAGCAATTATATGTTTTTTCATTTGCTTTTTAGGTTTGCATATTATTCTAACTCTGAGGTAGATTTTCAAAAAGCTTGGTGTAATGCTGTGGAGTATTTGGAGACTATTAACTTCCATACAACAATGATTAGAGTACATGGATTCCAGGAATCACTGCCACCACTAATCCTTACTAATGAAGATAAAGCTCCCTTTATCAAAGATTTCAGTGCCTCTCAGAACATATTTATTTATATTTTAACTTCACTTAAAAAAGTGGACAGTGCTTCAGGTAAGTACCTTATTAAAAAAACCATAAGAAAAACAGTATTACAGTTAATGAAGAAATGATTATGACATATATATCATTACAACACATTCTAAAATAAAGCCATCATATCTTATGACATAAATGTTAAATATTTTGGTTCTATCCTTTTTCATTGGTTTTTATTGGACTATAAAGTCCTCAGAGTACCTTGAGTTGGTATTTTTAAAACTAGAAATACATACACACACACACACACACACAAACAAAAACACATATTAAAGTATAACATTTTGGGGGTTTTTTTGGTTTTATTTTTATTTTGTGCCACACCTGGCAGTGCTCAGGGTGACTCCTGGCTCTATACTCAGAAATTGCTCTTGGCAGGCTCAGGAGACCATATAGGATGCTGGGAATTGAACCCAGTTCACCCACGTGCAAGGCAAACATCCTACCTGCTGTGTCATTGTTCTGGCCCCTATATAGGAAAGGATAGGAATCTCAAAAGGAGAGCCCCACAATTAATGGAAAAACAGTATGTTGATTTTTTTTAACTCCCTGACCTTCTGTTACTAGTAATAGAAAAGTACTATGTTCCAGCTCTTCATCTTTCTGTCACAGTGATAAACAGAACTCTATTTATATAACTTGAATCAGCAAATCATCAAAAATTTTGAAAGATGTTCTTATGCAGTGAGCTCAGGAATTCTGTATAAAACATTAATATAATAGAATAATTAATATTAATACAATATTAATAGTTAAATGATTAGTATAATTAATACAATCAAATAATGTTAAATAATATATGGACTTGTATAGTATAATATTTTAACCTCTGGAAGTATAATAACAATAGAATTCATAAACTTAAAATAACATCATTTTGCCCAAAAACCAAAAAAAAGTAACATCATTTTAAGTAAATCATAATATAAACTTAAATTTTTCATTTTATATATTTAAAATATCACATTAAATAAATGACATAAGCTTAAAATTGGCATCAAATGACACCAAACTCATTTCTTTTTATAAATGCACAGCAACATAAGAACAATTTATGCGAGAAAATCCAGAAACTAGATTAAAAAAAAAACACTCTTGCACCTTCGAAGAATGAGGAAAAAAGAATAACACATCTAATTTGAAAAGACTGTCACACTATCTTTCAAAAAAATTAAACCCCATTTTCCCACAGCGACACTTTACTGGGAAGAAATTTTAAACTTCCAGAGTCTGCCTAGTAAGTAATAAATAAATAAATAAATAAATAAATAAATAAATAAATAAATAAATAAAAATAGTTTGACACCTCAATTTATAAGATCATCTTTTAGGACTGGGAGTTCCCCTACTTAAGATTATGAGGGCTGGTTTTACAAGATCCATCTGGCTAAAAGTCAACTAAGAGACAAAGTTAAAGGACTGGCCTTTAAGCCAGTCCTGACACAGATACTAAAACACTTCTCATATTTTTCTTGCGGGGTGGGGACACACCCAGGGGATTTCTCCTGGCAGGTTTGGAGGACCATATAAGATGCTGGGGAATCTAAACCAGGTTCATTCATACCCAGTCAGCCACATGCACAGCAAATGCTGTTCTATCTCTCTGGCTCCCACTTCTAGTTTTTTGTTTTTTTTTTTTTTAGTGAAAAATGTCTATTTGCTTATCTTAATAGTTACAGATTCAGAACATTTTTCACTTGCTACCCATTCTTTCCGTGTTATCATATACCTATTTAAACTCTATCCAGAGTCTGGGAACACAGTAGGAGTTATTGAACTCCCTTCACCTAACTTCATGTCACTGTAATGACCTAAATAGAAAAATTTGCAAACATAATTTACTTTTTGTTTTTACATATGAGTCCCAGATTTTCTGGTTCTGGTGGCCAGTGGGACATAAGTTCACAGGTTCCAAAGGACTGTAACAAATGTTTCTGCATGATGATCACTGCTTCTAAGTGCTTATTGAGATTTTTTTGAACTTTTATAATTATTATGCCCTTAGCAACTGAGAGCAAAGAAAACTGCCTAAAATAATTTTCATAAATATAATCATTAAAAATGATGACTAAACCAAGAGAAAATATCAACATGTAAATAGAAATGATTACTATTCAAAAATTACAGACCTAAATAATATAATTGAATTGCCAAATTTTTATTGAGAATCCAATAGCAAGTAAATCAATTATTAAACAAGCTAGTGCAATTAATTCAGAATAGTGGAAAGAATGAAATAGTGAAAAGAGTGAATAGCTTAAGGAACATTAAATGGACCACTATTAACTCTTTAGGGTTTCCAGAAAGAAAAGAGGGGTTGAGATATAATATATGAAATAAAATATATATAAAGAAATAATGCTAAAAAAATCCTTGGAAAAATAGGCATTAATATCCAGAAGCATCAAAATCAGAGAATTCTAAGTAAAAGTAAAGTAAAAAGAACAACACTAACACATGTTATACTTAATATCAAAAATTAAACTAACGATTAGTCTCTTAAAAGTAACTAAAACAAAACAAAAAAAGTAACAAAAACAATAGCTTGTTAAGCACAGGGAATAACTATAGGACTAGTACTAGTCATTTCAAGGAAAAGCTTTGCAGGATGGCAGATGTGATCTGTTATATCAAAGTGCTTAGAGAAAAATTATCAACTCAAATATTCTAGTTTACAAAGCTGTCAACACCACTAGATGAACCTTATAAAAATATTAAAAAATTAATTAACTGAAAAAATGGCTGCAAATTAGTGGTAGAAAATGTAAAAGTAGGGACCGGAGCAGTAACATAAGCCATAGGATGTTTGCATTGCACATGCTAACTTAGAATGGACCACACTTATATCTCCAGGCATCCCATATGGTGACCCAAGAAAGGAGCTATTTCTGAGCGCAGAGCCAGGAGTAACCTCTGAGCATCACCAGATTTGGCCCCAAAACAAAACAAAACAAAAAGTAAAAATATAACAATTTAAAATGCATTTTGGTTTAGGTTGTTATCAACGAAACAACTTGTACATATAAAATAATTTACACATTTTATAGTAGATATGAAAAAGATAAAGATAAAGGAATCTAAGAATGTTAGTATAGAAAATCATAAAATCACAGTGAATAAAAGCAAGAGAAGAAAAGCACAAGAAAATTATTAATAAATAACTGGTCAAATGATTTTAATTTAAAAATATATTATTAAATATAAATAAATGGAAATTTAATAATAAGTGTATAAAAATCAAATTTTGTTAGAAAATATTATTGCAAAGTTATAAATGTATGGGAACTAATTTTATTTCTCTTTTAGACTCATCACCTTTAAAACTACTGAAAATGTTTGTAAAGATACCTGGAACGAAGACTCTACTTCTAAAGTTTCTTGACATATATCTCAAAATCACTTCTTAGCTACTTTTGCAAACTGCTAAAATTTAAAAAATTTTTGAGCAGAATTACTAATACTTTCTAAAACTAGATAATTTTTATGAATCATGTACCTGGTGTTTTAAACTTAGGCTACTTGTTTTTACCCAGGCATTTATAATTTTAAATTCAAATTAATGCTACACATCTATTGATTAATAATTATTTGCTACTTTATGTTTCTTCTTGGGTCATACCCTGTATTGTTCAGGGATTTGTCCTGTCTCTGTGCTCCTGGATGACTTCTGATAATGTTCATAGGACCATATGATACTCAGATAGTGCTGGAGATTAAATTTCGGTTAGTCACATGCAAGGCAACTCCTCACTTTCTGTATTATCTCTCAGAGACTATTTTCTGATTTTTATTGCTAAAAATATTTAGAATGTAATGATTATTTTAAGCTTTAATAAATTATTAATAAATTAAAACCACTAATCTTTAAAAATCTTTTGTTTTCAATCTCTGTAGCCCAATTTTATAAAATCTAGATCACTATAGCTAAAGCCAAAATATTTTAACAGCACCTATTGGCAGTTAATTAAAATTATTAATATTCACAAAACCAAATTGCAAACACAATATATTTTTAGGGTTTTTAGAGTTACTATGTGTTTTTCTTACCACAATTTTCAACTATTCATAGTGAATTTACCTACTTTGCACCATACTTGCTAACACATGGTTATTGGTGAATTTTTTCCATAATGGTCTCTTTTAAGAAAAATGATTTAGATGTTAATTTTCAGAGATGGCAGAAATTTTTATAAGAAAAACTCTGGTCCTTATCCACAAATTAAATTTACCCAGTATTTTCTGGAAACTAAATGATATAATTTGCTTTAATAATATGGGAATAAGGAAAAAGAAATATGATCCCAAAGTGATCTTGGAAATTGTTCCAGTCTGTTTTGTTAAATATTGTTAGAGTTATAATTTGATACATCAACAAAAAACATAAGTATACACAGGTATACTTAATATTATTATATTTGCTAGATCAACAAGAACACAAGTATGCACAAGTAAACACAAGTATACACAATATATAATTTGATACATCAACAAAAGCACAAGTATACATAAGTATAACACTCAGTGTTAGAGTAGGAATAAATAAAAATGATCAATTGTCATAATAATTGTGCTCAGAGGCCAATGGCATGTGCTATATATTATTGAGTTATGAAATTGGATTATCACTCATTAAAAGTAAAACGTAGGACATTAAATTATAATTTTTATTAATGAATATTGAATTACAGTGTATTGGACATTGTGTTGGCAAGACAATGGAGAAATAGGCATGATAAATGGATAGGGAGGATATAAATTGCTCTAACTCGTAGGGAAAGTCAGCAGGATATGATACAATCACTTGCACTTATTTTTTGGAGCTAGAGTTGTAAGTGTAAAAAGGTCCAGTGAAAAACAACCCACAACCCAATGAAAAAGAAAATATAAAAATACAAATTTCATCAATCACTGAGAATTTTTGTTACCATAAGATATGTTTAAAATCAAATACAGCAAAATAGAAGAGTGGTTCTACACTACGTTTCATTAGTATTTGATATTGTTAAGTACTTCCACTACTTATCTGCTCAAGCTCATAACAAATATGTTAAAAAAATAAACAAGAATTAATTTGCTCATCACCAAAGCTCAAGAAAGATCCATAATTATTTGTGACTAAGGTGAGGGTAGTGACATGCAAAGGAAGTAGACTGATATTGAGGTGATGGGCTGCATTTGACCAAAGAAACCCTGGCGAAATGATCGAGACACCCAGGCCTTTGGTCCAGGTGAATCTCATCCTAGGGAAGAGGCCAACAGTAATAGTGTTCTTACTAAAAAATAAACCTTACCCCCCTACCATACATACATGCACAAGCAACATTATACACAAAACAATTCTCACAGGTTCCGTGGGTGTACCAAAATACAACATTTATTCCATTCTCAGATCTGCCACCTTGAAGAAAAGGGTAACAGTCACAGTCACAGTCATGGCTAAAATCTGACTTTTCTGATTCTGTATACAAGAAGCTTCACCTCCATGAAGAAATGATTCAGGTAGACACAGTACCCTTTCCATTGTCTTCCCTTTGTATTGCCCAGAGGGCCCTTAAATCTTGGTGCAGTGTGCAGTTGTCCAGATTCCCATCCCCAGCAAAGCCAACACTGAACACATGATCTTTTCTCACCTGCCACCCACACTACAGCTGGAGAGACATAGTGATATTTCTTTTTTATATATCTTTATTTAAACACCGTGATTACAAATATGATTGTAGTTGAGTTTCAGTTATGCAAAGAACACCCCCCCCTTCACCAGTACAACACTCCCATCACCAATGTCCCGAATTTCCCTCCTCCCCACCCCACCCACACCTGTATTCGTGACAGGCTTTCTACTGCCCTCATTCATTCACATTATTAAGATAGTTCTCAATGTAGTTATTTCTCTAACAGCACTCATCACTCTTTGTGGTGGGCTTCATGCCGTGAGCTGGACCTTCCAGTCCTCTTCTCTTTTGGTGCTCTTGTGTGCAAGTCATCTTGTCATGTTGAATTGATCCCTCGGGCTTCACCCCTGGAACGCTGTCATGCTTAGGGATTCGAGTCAGGAGGCAGTCTGGAAAATAATTCACACACACAAGCATGTAATGAGACAAGATTTTAAAAGAGTTCCCGGGGCCGGGCAGTGGCGCTGCAGGTAAGGTGCCTGCCTTACCGCGCTAGCCTTGGACGGACCACTGTTTGATCCCCCGGTTCCCATATGGTCCCCCGTGCCTGCCAGGAGCGACTTCTGAGCGCATAGCCAGGAGTGACCCCTGAGCGTCACTGGGTGTGGCCCAAAAACCAAAAACCAAAAA
>PVKC010041969.1:0-12050 GCA_004027635.1 Crocidura indochinensis
ATTGAGCTTGCATAGCAGTAACACTTTAATTGCAGTGATTTCTATGACCACAAAAACATTTTGTGTGGCACATTACAACTGGAAAACATTACCAGTGATTACAATTGAGAATGCATACCTTGGTGGGTGCATTAAGCTAAAAACATTGAGTTAGAAACCATAGATTAAAATATAGCTTAAAATGCTGGAGCAAGTGTATACAACCATCTTTTCAATGATAAATCCACCTATTTATTAATGTATATATATTTGTGACAATATAACATTTCAGTTTGGCTAGGTGAAAATGACAAAGCACTGATTTCAAGGTCTTCTAGTGATTACTTTTAGACCTATTCAGTGTATCTAAAATAATCTCTCTCTCTTTCTCTCGCACCCCTCTCCCTCTCTCTTCCTCTCTCTCTCATTCTGTGTGTGTATGAGTGTGTGTGTGTTTTGCATGTTTGCTTTTGCAGGAGATATATTCAGTGGTGTTTATGGTCAACAATCACAAATGACAATGCTCTGGAGGACATTGTCATTGAAATTCAAACTAATCACATTCTACAACTAGTATGCTTTTCCGCTTGAACCATATCTCTGGACCCAGGAACTTATTTTTCAATATAATTGATAAATTAATAACAAAAATATGATTCATTGCATTGTATGCTTTATTGAAAATTGGGTGAACTATTATTAACATTAACAAATATAAAATGTCTATGCTAAGTGAAATAATTTAATGGTTACATTACATGGAATTTTAGGCAATTCATATATAGTCTCTGGAAAAAGTACTTAGACATTGAAGATTAGCAGAAATGGTGATGAGGAAGAGTCCTGAATCAAATAAATATACAACAATTAATTTCCACGGGCTATAAAAAATCTTAGAAAACTGATAGCATAAATGAGCAAGTTAGGCCATATCTTCTGTAATTCCCAATGTAAACACAATGTAATCACTTTGAACTTTGAGTAGAGAAGAGTGCATGAGTTAGGAGAGAAGTAATCTCAGGGGAAATATTTGTTATATGTGTTTATAAAAATAAGTTTATATATGTATTAATAAAAAGATACATTATTGAATTTCAGCAAAATTTTAATATTATAAAAGTAAAAAGGTAACAAGTATATTTATTTATTTTCCAATACTGATCGAAAAATATAATGTTGAAGATATATTTCTAATTATATATCTAATTATATATAGTCTATATAATGATTATGCATTTTCATTTGATTTAATGGCAAAGTAAGGTGATTTCTCTCATAGTTAAATTTTTTAAGAAAAAAATATTATCTTATCAAAATCATCTAAAAATCAGCTACATATAGCAAAGATTGTGTTGACTTTATATAGATAACACAGATTGGAAAGCTATTTGAATTCTGCTTGAATGATCTTTTATCTTTCACATATTGACATGATTCTAGTGCGCATTTTAATAAGAAAACATGCTGGAAACAGGAGTGGAGGGAGGACAACATTGGTGGTGGGAATGCCCTTCATTCATTGTCACTATGTACCGTAAATAATTCTGTGTAATGAACTTCAGTCACAATAAAAATTTAAATTAAAAAAAAGAAAACAAATCCTACTTTACTTTTTAACTTTTTCTTTTTAATTTTTACTATAAATGAATTACTTAATTGAATCACTGTGATATACATACTTAGAAATGTGTTTATGATTGAGTTTCAGTCACCCACTATACAATACCTTTCATCAGTGCACATTTCCTGCCACTAATGTTTCTAGTTTTCCTCCCATTCTCACTGCTTCCTGCCAACCCTCCCATTTCTTTCTTTGCAGACTTTTCATTTGTCTTCTTTATCTCTCTCATTCTTTTAGACACTGTGGTTTGTAATATAACTACTGAAGGGGCATCATGCATATCACATTATCTCCTTTCAGCGCCCAGATTTTGTCCAAGAGTGATCATTTCCAACTATAATTGCCATAGTGGTAGTTTTCTGTACTTACTATACTCTGCAGCTATATGTGACAAGCTTCCTTCATGGACTGGGTTTTCCACGATATTTATTGTCATTGGATATTTTACCTCTTTATCTTCATTGGATATTTTTACCATGCTATTTTTATATATCACAAATCAGTGTAATCATTTTATTTTAGACGTTTACATGTTCTTTATATTTTATATTAAGTTTGTGATTGATATCAAGTATTACATGAATTTTGCATTATAATGAAAGATAAGTCACAAAAGAGGATTTGGTGGCTTCAGTATAGACTCAACCTTCAGTAACCAGATTGAGTCTTTCTGCTGCTTATCAAGAACTGTTCACTACAGCATCATAGTGATGTTGCTTGAGTTAACTCTGAAGGATTCTATTCTGGTTACTTTTACATTAATCTTTATAGGATACTTCTCAAATGGAACTTGCCAAAATGTCTGGTAACATTAGTTTAAAAATAGTTAAAATAGTGACATCATGATATGAGTAACTACTTAAATTTCTACTAAAAGAGTAATGTAGATCAGAAAATTATACCGAAACTATTTTCCCTGATGATCCTACAGCACTCTTCATACTGAGGATTATATTTAACCAGGGAGATTTTACACCATTACATTATTTTTATTTTAAAAAGACAAAATTTGTGTATTGAGTATTAGCATTACCTACTGTGATATCCCCCAAGTTCTGTCATTTTAATTATGCATTTTAAAGATGCATATAAATTTATCTCATTATTATGACCTGCAATTTTGCCCTCTCAAAACATACTACATAATGCTGAATTTTCATGAATATACATATTATTGCATGAACATCATTTAATTGAAAATATAAAGTGAAGCAGGTTAACAGCAATTATCATACTTGGTGTGATTTTATCTGTGAACCTGTATATGCATATGTGTGTTTCAAAAATAATTTTACCACAATATAGACATATGTATAAAGTTTATGGTTATATAAATAATAGCATGCCAGTTCTGATATATTGTTTCTGTATAAAGTACATTGCATACTTATAAAAATTATTGTAATTAGAGGCTGGAGCAGTAGTGCAAGTGGTAAGGCATCTGCCTTGCCCATGGTACTCTAGGACAGACCATAGTTATATTACTACCCGGTTCCCATATGGTCCCCGAAGCCAGGAGTGATTTCTGAACACATATCCAGAAGTAGCCCCTGAGCGTCATTGGGTGTGGCCCAAAAACCAAAAAAAAAAAAAAAAAAAAAGAATCACACTAAAAATTCAGGTTTTGTTTCTGTAATTATAATTAGCTTTTGAATCAAGTAATAACAAAGTAATGTAATGCAGATGCAGCCACAAGTTACTTGTGTTGCTACAGGAATTGAACTGGTTTTGTGAAATAGGTTAAAACTTCGTCTTGATAAAAAATTATTGTCTTGCTTTTCTTCTTAGGTCTGTGGCTTGAGATGTGGTATTTTACTACTTTTACCATAATTAAAATGAGAGTAATGATTATTGAATTATAGAATAGTTGTTTTTGGACTTTGCTGTAATTTAAAATAATCTAATAAAAATTATCAAATGTAACTACCATCTAATTTAGAACACTTCTCTCTGCTTCAGTTTTTTTTGTTCCTTTCTTTGTTTCTTTGTCTTTGTATTGGGGTCCAACCTAAAAATGCCCAGGAGTTGCTATTGGACCTGCAATCTAGGATAATTCCTTGATACATGAGGTACTTGGGGGTTCGTATATGATCTCTATGGCCCCTGGTATAGTTCCTAGAGATATTTGTTGCTAATGATCTGGGGTCACACCTGGCATTATTTAGGATCACTCTGTATTATGGTTAACTATTGACCGTGGCTGTACTGGAGGGCCATATGGTATAGAACTATAACTTGGATGTCCTGAATTTAAGCCAGTGTTTAGCCTGCTTTATGTATATCTCTGAATCTTCTAAGACATTGTGACACAGTAATCCTTTGTGCAACAACTTAAATGACTCTTACAGTGATGCAATTTACTTCATAACAAACCTCATAAAATTATGAGGAGTTAATGAATATAAAAGGATATTGGGTGCAGAAGAGTACTATGTCACTAAATATATGTTAAATAATTTACGAACATAAACTATAAATTATATATACAGTATGCTGCAAATTAACAAGATATTTTGGGGGGATTTCAAAGAAAAATCTCACTTCTCTTAAAGATGTAGTTTTATTATAATTTTTTGTTTTCTTTTCTTAGGCCATACCCAGTGGCACTCAGGGTTTACTTCTGGCTCTGCACTCGAAATCACTTCTGTCAGGCTTGGGGGTCCATATGGGATGCTGTGGAACAAATCAAAGGCCTATCCTGTTTCTGCCATGTGCAATGCAAATGCCCTACCACTGTGTTTTCACACTTTTCCCCAAAGATGCAGCTTTGAACTGAAACTGATACTATATAAGGCATTAAAAATGTGCAACTTGGGGCCAGAGAGATAGTGCAGTAGTAGGGCATTTGCCTTGCACGTGACTGACCCAGGATGGACCTTGGTTCGATCCCTAGTGACCCATGTGGTCCCCTAAGCCAGGAAAATTTCTGAGCACACAGACAGGAGTAAACCCTGAGCGTCACAGGATGTTGCCCCAAAACCAAAAATAGAAAAAAATGTGCAACATTTTAATTTTGAGGTCATTTTATTATTTGCTATTCTGACAATGACAAATAAAAGAGAAGTAACAAGGTTTGGATAAAGAAAATATTTATGAGTAATAAAGAATGGCAAATTGAAAAATTGTTATAAAATAATAAAGCCAAAATAAAAAAACATTTCACTTAATTAAATGGCAAGCATATTTAGTAATATAAAAATAAAATGTAAATACTATAGAAATGACTGTGTAATTATAGTTATAACTAGGATAAATAACTATGGAAAGTTTATAAATAATTAAAAATTAGACTTATATTAAGAAAATAGTTTTTTTAGAAAAGTTTTTTTGAGGATTTTTTCAGTCATAAAACAAAAATTAAAAAAATGTTAATGATTATTTCTACACCCCTTAATGCAACAGAAATTACTAGATGTGAATTTAGGCTATGTAAAATATGAAAAACCCAGTTATTCTGGAGGTTAATGAAACAATATACAACAAATTTAAGGAATGTTCATTGGTAAAACGTATAGAATACTCACAGGTCATTATTTTAAAATATAATGTAGATAAACTAACAGCTTGACTATACATAATATATTTAAATATATATTTATCTTGAAAGCTAAACTCATAATGGTTTATTTACTAGACAATTTTAATGTCACTGCAAAAAGAACATACCAATTATGCTGAGTGAATGTAATTGATGGATATCAATTAGAAACCAGATAAACTTTTAGGGAAAATAACAAGAAATAAAACCTGTTATATTGGGGCCCGGGAGATAGCATGGAGGTAAGGCGTCTACCTTTCATGCAAAAGGTCATCGGTTCGAGTCCCGGTGCCCCATATGGTCCCCCGTGCCTGCCAGGAGTAATTTCTGAGCATGGAGCCAGGAGTAATCCCTGAGCACTGCCGGGTGTGACCCAAAAAAAAAAAAAAAAAAAACCTGTTATATTGATTTAACATGTTGGAAAAAACTAAAACTATTTTTATCAATTCTTGTAATGTATATGGTTTTTCCAAAATTAAAAATATTTGGTAAAAGTTTTCATGCTTGTAATCAAGGTTTTTAAATAAAATATTATTTAAAAAAGAAGAATAAGTAAAGCAAAAATATTAATAGAGAGGTTGAACTTTTAGTAAGCATTTGAAAAAGAATAACTGGAATATTGATGTTTAACCTCAATTTCTACATTCATAATTTTTTGGGTCCAATGATTTTATTAGAAAAATAATATTTTTTTCAAAACTTGATCAGTTCTTTCTAAAGTTCTTCCTATAGATAATTTACTATGTGTTTTTATGTTTACATTTGAATGCAATATCCTTTAAATATACTTAATAGCATAGGAAAAACATGTTTTGTGTGTTTTGATTTTTAAAAGGTTATTTGCAGAGCAACAAAAGCACAGATTTCCAAATCCTCTAAAAAAAAAAAACTGTTGAGGAAAGTCTATTTGTTTCTTGATTGTCACAATATGATTTTTCCTACATGTTCAGTGATTGGACATTTATAACATTATATATAAAATTTATATTATAAATTGTATTCACGTGCTATATATGCATGCATAACACATCTCACACATAACCATTCATGCACATATATACAGATATTTATAGTGGCTTATATGACAACACGTGATTTTTATGTTATATATATACACGAGTAAAGCCACAGTGAGAAAACATGATAAAAATATAGACTGGTGGATAAAAGGCTTATGGGGTGCCATAGGTAATTGGTGGAAGGATGTGGACAAAGGAGATAGGACCAGTGTTAGAACACTATTTCTGAAAATCTATCATAAATACATTTGTAATTTCACAGTGATACAATAAAATTTAAAACAAACACAAACTTTCAATTCTCATCAAGACAATCAGTACCTTTATTCAAGAAACAATAAGTGTTTAACATACAATGAATCTTTATCTGAACAATATACCATGAAGGTATCACAAAATAAATGCTTACTTCTAAACTTTTAGAACAAACTTCAGTAGCATTTTCTGGACCTTCACATGACCTAGTATTCAATATTCTGACCAATCTAACTGCTATTGTCACTGTCCTCAAGCAAATTATTTGAGGCAGGACTCTCATGAATAATCACAAGTTTCAAAGATCATGTCTAGCTAAACTTGGCATCAAGGTCATATTGTTCATTGTGTGGGCCCAGAGTTGCTAAGCATCATAGTACCAAATATATAGAGTGTTTCCAGGTCTCGTGTGACATATCAAGGAGTCTTCTGGTATCAGTGGTTAAATTTGTAGTCGTAGCCAGGCCTTACAGCTATCCACATTTTAAGTTATTGTTCCAACACACACAAATATTTTTTTCATTTATCAATTATTACTCTATGCACTTGTAACATAATTCCCTTAATTAGAATACCGTTCACAGTTTGACTTTTAGATTTATGCAGTGAATGTCATATTATATGGATATATTTCATAAAGATGTAACCTACAGGATTCTTTATACTTTCAAGGCACTCTGATAACTTTCATGATTTTTATATTGTAGCCTTCCAAACACTATAAAGTACTTATATAAATTCTATTTATAAAATACAGATTCAGTAATGTATTGTAATTTATAAAATCAGAACTCATTTTCAAGCTGTGTAAATCTATAGAAATTAACTGGGGGAAATGACTTTTCTTTATTATTGGTTATTTACTCATCAAATTAAATAAATAATTTAATTTATATACTGTCTTATTAAATTTTTATTAGATTACTATCTTATCCAAGAAACCTTATCTAACACTCTAACACTATTAATATATTTATCATTTCTACTAGCATATGTATTCACATTTTAAACATTATTTCATTCCAATTTACTTTAACTAGCTTAATTTTTTGTTTTTTAAATAATGAACACTATTAAATGTTTTTCTTTATTAAACATCTTGATTACATATATGTTTGTGATTAGGTTTCAGACATGTAAAGAACACCAGTGCAATATTCCCACCACCAAGTTCCCAAATCTACCTTTACCACACACCCTTCCACCTGTACTCCAGACAGGCTTTCCAGTTCCCTCATTAATTCATGTGATTATGGTAGTTCTCTGTGTAGTTATTTCTATAACTGCACTCACTACTCTTTGTGGTGAGCTTCATGAAGTGAGCTGGAAGTTCTAGCCCTCCTTTCATAGTCTCTGAGGATTATTGCAATAATGACTTTTATTTTCCTTAAAACCCATAGATGAGTGAGACTATTCTGCGTCTCTCTCCCTCTGACTTATTTCACTCAGCATGGTAGATTCCATGTACATCCATGTATAGGAAAATTTCATGACTTCGTCTCTCCTGATGGCTGCATAATATTCCATTGTGTATATGTACCACAGTTTCTTTAGCCATTCGTCTGTTGAAGAGCATCTTGGTTGTTTCCAGAGCATGGCAATTGTGTATAGTGCTGCAATTAATATAGGTGTGAAGAAGGGGTTTTTGTATTGAATTCTTGTGTTCTTAGGGTGTATCCCTAGGAGTGTAAAAGCTGGGTCAAATGGGAGCTCAATTTCCAGATTTTGGAGGAATCTCCATATCGCTTTCCATAGAGGTTGGAGTAGATGGCATTCCCACCAGCAGTAGATAAGAGTTCCTTTCTCTCCACATCCCCGCCAGCACTGATTATTCTCATTCTTTGTAATGTGCGCCAATCTCTGTGGTGTCAGGTGGTATCTCATCATTGTTTTGATTTGCATCTCTCTGATTATTAGTGACAAGGAGCATTTTTTCAAGTGCCTTTGGCTATTTGTATTTATTTTTTATCAAAGTGTCTGCTCATTTTTTCTCCCCATTATTTGATGAGGATAGATGATTTTTTCTTGTAAAGTTCTGTCAGTGCCCTGTATATTTTGGATATTAGCCCCTTATCTGATGGGTGTTGGGTGAATAATTTCTCCCACTCAGTGGGTGACTCTTGTATCCTGGGCACTATTTCTTTTGAGGTGCAGAAGCTTCTCAGTTTAATGTATTCCCATCTGTTGATCTCTGCTTCCACTTGGTTGGAAAGTGCAGTTTCCTCTTTGAAGATGACTTTAGTCTCAATGTCATGGAATGTTTTACCAATGTGTTGTTCTATGTAACTTATGGTATCAAGTCTTATATGAAGGTCTTTAATCCATTTGGATTTTACCTTCGTACATGATGTTAACTGGGGGTCTATGTTTGCTTTTTTACAAGTGGCTAACCAGTTCTGCCAGCAAAACTTGTTGAAGAGGTTTTCTCTGCTCCATTTAGGATTTCTTCCTTCTTTGTCAAGAATTAGGCAATTGTATGACTGGGGGACAATGTCTTAGAACTCAAGCCTAATCCACTGATCTGAGGGTCTGTCTTTATTCCAATACCATGCTGTTTTGATAACTATTGCTTTGTAGTACAGTTTAAAGTTGGGGAAAGTAATGCCTCCCATTTTCCTTTTCCCTAGGAGAGCTTTAGCTAGTCGTGGGTGTTTATTGTTCCAGTTGAACTTCATAAGAGTTAGATCCACTACTTTGAAGAATGTCATGGGTATTTTTAAGGGAATGGCATTAAATCTATATAATGCTTTGGGGAGTATTGCCATTTTAATTATGTTAATCCTGCCAATCCATGAGCAAGGTGTGTATTTACATTTCCGTGTGTCCTCTCTTATTTCTTGGAGCAGGGCTTTATAATTTTCTTTGTATAGGTTCTTCACGTCTTTGGTCAAGTTGACTCCAAGATATTTGAGTTTGTGTGGCACCAATGTAAATAGGACTGCCTTCTTAACGTCCATCTCTTACCTCTCATTATTGGTATATAAAAAGGCTAGTGACTTCTGTGTGTTAATTTTGTAGCCTGCCACCTTGCTATATGAATCTATAATTTCTATGAGTCTATTGTTTCTAGAAGCTTTTTGGTAGAATCTTTAGGGTTCTCTAAGTAGAGTATCATGTCGTCTGCAAACAATGAGAGTTTGACTTCTTCCTTTCCTATCTGGATTCTCTTGATATCTTTTTTCTTGCCTGATCGCTATAGCAAGAACTTCCAGTACTATATTGAAGAGGAGTGGTGAGAGCTGACAGCCTCATCTTGTACCAGAATTTATAGGAAAGGCTTTTAGTTTTTCTCCATTGAGGATAACATTTGCCATTGGCTTATGGTAGATGGCTTCAACTAGATTGAGAAAGGTTCCTTTCATTCACATCTTGCTGAGCGTTTTGATTAAGAGTGGGGGTTCGACCTTATCAAAAGCTTTTTCTGCATCTATTGATATGATCATGTGATTTTTATTTTTCTTCTTGTTGGTGTTGTGTATGATGCTGATAGATTTACGGATGTTAAACCATCCTTGCATTCCTGGGATGAAACCTACTTGGTCATAGTGTATGATCTTCTTGATGATACATTAGATCCTATTTGCCAGGATTTTGTTGAAGATATTTACATCAGCGTTCATCAGGGATATTGGTCTGTAATATTCTTTTTTGGCAGCATCCCTGTCCGGTTTTGGTATCATGGTGATGTTGCATTCATAAAAGCTGTTTGGGAGTGTTCCCGTTTTTTTCTATTTCATTGTAGAGCCTGGCTAGAATTGGTAGTAGCTCCTCTTGAAAGATTTGAAAAAATTCATTAGGAAATCCATCTGGACCTGGGCTTTTCTATTTGGGCAGATGTTTGATTACAGTTTCAATTTCCTCAGTGGTAATGGGGGGTGTTTAGATATTCTACATCCTCTTTACTTAAATGTGGAAGGTTATAAGTGTCCAAGAATTTTTCCATTTCTTCTAAGTTCTCATGTTTAGTAGCATAAAGTTTCTCAAAGTAGTCTCTGATTACCCTTTGGTTCTCTGCAATATGTCTTGCTCTTCCCATTTTCATTTCTAATATGAGTTATCAGATTTTATCTCTCTCTTTCTTTGTGAGTTTTGCCAGTGGCCTATCAATCTTGTTTATTTTTTTCAGAGAACCAACTTCTGCTTTCCTTGATCTTTTGGATTGTTTTTCTGTTTTCTAGTTCATTGAGTTCTGCTTTCAGCTTTGTTATTTCCTTCTGTCTCCCTATTTTTGGTTCCTTTTGTTGGTCATTTTCTAATTTTCTGAGCTGCATCATTAAGCTATCCATGTGTGCCCCTTCTTCCTTCCTGATGTGTGCTTGTAGAACTATAAATTTTCCTCTCAGGGCCGCTTTTGCTGTGTCCCATAGATTCTGGCAGTTTGTGTCTTCATTATCATTTGTTTCCAGGAATGTTTTGATTTCCTTTTTGATTTCATCTCGGACCCACTGGTTGTTCAGTAGGCAGGGTGTTTAATTTCCGACTATTAAAGTTTTCCCTCTGTGTGGCTTTGTAGTTCACATCTAATTAAAGAGCCTTGTGGTCAGCAAAGGTAGCCTCTGAGTATTTTTTTCCTCTTGATTTTATGGAGGTATGTTTTATGTGTCAGCATGTAGTCTATCCTGGAGAATGACCCATGTATTCTGGAGAAGAATGTGTATCCAGGTTTTTTGGGATGGAGTGTCATCATATATATATATATATATATATGTATATATATATACTAATATATATACTAAAATATATATTAGTCCTCTTTCTTGCATTACTTTTTTCAGGGGCTAGTATGTTTTTGTTGGGTTTCAGTCTGATTGACCTATCAAGTGTTGATAGGGCCGTGTTGAAATTTCCCGCAATTATTTAGTTATTATTGATTTCTTCTTTCAGATTTTTCAGTAATTGTATTAGATCATTTGCTGGTCTCTCATTGGGTGCATACGTGTTTAATAGTCTGATTTCTTCCTGTTGCACATATCCCTTGATTAGAACATAGTGTCCATCTTTGTCCCTTATCACTTTTCTGAGTATAAAGTTGGTGTCATCAGATATTAATATGGCCACCCCAACTTTTTTGAGGGTGTTGTTTGCTTGGATGATTTTCTTCCAGCCTTTGATTGTTTGTTCTATGTTTGTTCTGACTCTTCAGATGTGTTTCTTGTCGGCAGAAGAAGGTTGGATTCATCTTTTTGACCCATTTTGCCACTCTGTGTCCTTTATTTGGTGAATTTAGTCCATTGATATTGAGGGAGATGATTGTTATAGTATTTAATGTCAATTTTGTAGATATGTTTGTTGGTCTCTCTTGTCTTAAAGTAGACCTGCGAGTTTTTCTTTTAAGGCTGATTTATCTTCTGTGAGATTTCTGAGCTGTTGTTTATCCATGAAGATATATATTCTTCCTTCAAAACTGAACGTGAGTTGGGCTGGATGCAGTATTCTTGGTGAGGCATTCATTTCATTCAGTCTTGTTACAATATCCCACATTGTCGGGCCGGGCGGTGGCGCTGGAGATAAGGTGCCTGCGCTAACCTAGGACGGACCTCGGTTCGATCCCCCGGTTCCCCATATGGTCCCCCGTGCCTGCCAGGAGCGACTTCTGAGCGAATAGCCAGGAGTAACCCTGAGCGTCACCAGGTGTGGC
>PVKC010041970.1:0-12038 GCA_004027635.1 Crocidura indochinensis
GAAGAAGAAGAAGAAGAAGAAGAAGAAGAAGAAGAAGAAGAAGAAGAAGAAGAAGAAGGAGGAGGAGGAGGAGGAGGAGGAGGAGGAGGAGGAGGAGGAGGAGGAGGAGGAGGAGGAGGAGGAGGAGGAAGAGGAAGAGGAGGAGGAGGAAGAGGAAGAGGAGGAGGAGGAAGAAGAGGAGAAGGAGGAAGAGGAGAAAGAAGAAGAGAAATAGGAAGAAGATTATGATGATATATACCACTTATTTAATCATTTGACAATTATTCTATTCTACAATAGAAACATACAGTGAACTTGTCTTCCTTAGTCCGGCTAATTTCAGCACTACCTCTGTGGACAGTTCCATGTATCTTAGCCAATATCCCATAGTGTCTCACAGTACTTTCTGTTTGGGGGAAAGGTAGGGGGAGAAAGAGGTGTCACACCCATGGCTTGCTGTTTGCTCAGGAAACACTCCTGGCAGGGCTCAGGGGATCATCTGTGGGCCAGGATTGAACCCGGGTCATTCACATCATGTCAACCACCCTACCCTCTGTACCATCACTCTGAAGTCTGTACTGCTTTCTGTAAAGTTGGAGAGGCAGTACACTAGTTACAGGCAAGTGTCAAGGAAACTCTCCTACCAATGAAATTCTCATCGCAGGAGAGAGAAGTCTCTGGATAAGTGCCCTCACTTCCTTATCTTCCAGGGAACTATTCTAGCAGTCATCTGTTTTCTAATACATGACTCATTGCTTTTCTTCCTCCTGTATTGGAAGTTTTCTAAAAGGAAATAGAAAGTATTATTAAACCCAGAAGAAGACAATACAATTAAAATCTAGATGTTTAAAGACTCTCAAGGGGCCGGGCGGTGGCGCTGGAGGTAAAGTGTCTGCCTTCCCTGTGTTGCCTAGGATGGACCAGAGTTCGATCCCCCGGTTCCCATATGGTCCCCCAAGCCAGAAGCAACTTCTGAACTCATAGCCAGGAGTAACCCCTGAGCGTCACTGGGTGTGGCCCAAAAACAAACAAACAAACAAAGACTCTTAAAGTCACTCATGAAAATAATGTCACTCAGTACATTACCAATCTAGATTTCACTTATTAGATTTTTCTAATATAAAACCAACATTACCTTTTTATGATAAAAAAAACACTTTTTTGTTTTGTTTTTGTTTTGGGGTCACACCCGGCAGTGCTCAGGGTTTACTCCTGGCTCCAGGCTTAGAAATCGCTCCTAGCAGGCACAGGGGACCATATGGGATGCCAGGATTTGAACCAATGAAAGTCAAATGCCTTATATGCTATCTCTCCGACTCTGATAAAAAAAACACTTTTATAATTTTAAAAGACTAACCAAATTTTACTTTAGATATATTTGTTCTTGCTAAATTGTAGATTTGTCACTTCATGTATATTTTAATGCATTAATACATAATAGTTTATAATATTAATTTTATTTATACACCTATAAAAATATATTCTCTTAGTAAAAGCATTTTTTATCAACTTATCATTAATATACAACTTAAGGAATTTCAGGAACTTAGCTTTACTCATCTATATGTGTGTAAGATGTCATCACCTGCACAATCAAAAAATGATCTCTCTCACTTATGACAAATAAAGATTTATAGTAAGGTAACAACAAACAACCAAAGACATAAGAACTGGGTTTTATCTACAGACTTGAGCTTACTGGCATGTAAAAGCTATGGGTCAAATGGGAGGGGTCCTTGGGACATTGATGTACTGAAGTGGGCATGCAATGGCAGGTACTAAACTATGAAAAATGTAATTAACTATAATATAATGTAATACTATAAATCACAGTACCTTGCATGAAGACAACTTGGTTTCTATCCCCAGTACCCAATATATGGTCCCCCAAGGTCTCCAGGAGTGATTTCAGGAGTAAGTCCTGAGCACTGGCAGATGTGGACCAAAAGCAAGACAAAAACAAACTGGAGCCAGAGAGATAGCATGGAGATAGAGTGTTTGCCTTGCATGCAGAAGGACAGTGGTTCAAATCCCAGCATCCCACATGGTCCCCCGAGCCATTTCTAAGCATAGAGCCAGGAGTGGCCCTGGGCGCTGCTGGGTGTGACTCAAAAACAAACAAACAAACAAACAAAAAAGACCTTGAGAATAATAGTCAGTTCAATGAAGTGATTATGTATTTGGTAAAAGATTAGGTAAAATTTGACAGCTATGACTACTAAACTTTTATATGAAGACTGAATGGGGTTTAACAATGAAGAAATAGCACTCCAGAATATAGCATGTATAAAAGCATGAAATATTGATAAACAAGGGATCAGTACAAAATTCCCAGCAGCTAATTAGTTTGGCCCAAGAGGAAAATAAGGAGAAAATATGCAGGAAATTTTTCTCAATAGTAAATTTTTGACCATTACAAAGTTATAAGCAAACTTAAATTAAATATTAATGTCACATAAAATTATATTGCTTGCTAATTTTCACATACTTAGTTTGTAAGGAAACTAAAACTAAAAGCTAGACCCACCCCTTACCTCAAATATCACTTTCTGTCTTTTAGGATGAACCAAGTGTTAAAATATGGGTCCCTGGACCAAAAATATCAGCGTCACCCTGGAAATTGTCAGTAATGTACATTCTCAAGTATCATTCCAGATATACTGCATTAGAAAGAGAAATTTGCGTTTATAAATTGGCACAATATGAATGGTACCAAAAAATTGAAAGTCACTACTCTTTACCATTCTGTGATCATATTCCCAGGTTATTTATTGAAAACTGCTACTGGAAAAGCAAAAACTACTTCTTTTTAACACTTTCAGAAAAGTCTTATCAAGCAGGTTGCAAAAGCAGCATGAATATATTGTTTTGGCAAAGACTTTTATGACAAATATTTTAAAGAGCACAAAAGGTTTGGGTAGCCAGAAAAATAACTTACTCCCAGTAGTCAGTAGTTGGTCAGTTACGTGAAGGCCCAAGACTCAAGACCAAAGTACCTATGGGAAGGAATTAAGAAGGCAATTTTCTTTTTTTTTTTTTTTTTTTTTTTTTTTTTTGGTTTTTGGGTCACACCCGGCAGTGCTCAGGGGTTATTCCTGGCTTCATGCTCAGAAATTGCCCCTGGCAAGCACAGGGGACTATATGGGGCACCGGGATTCGAACCGATGACCTTTTGCATGAAAGGCAAATGGCTTACCTCCATGCTATCTCCCGGGCCCCAAGAAGGCAATTTTCTAATAGAAAATTTTAGGAAAGGGAAAGAAGGGGAAAAAAAGAAAGAAAGAAAGGGAAAGAAGGAAATCACCCTTGTTTCCCTGGAGTTTACTAAACTATACTTAAGAGTTTTAAATAAGTTCATTCCTAAATAAAGTCCACTGAGCTCAGCCTAGAGAATATAGGAATTAAGATGCTTGCCTTGCATGCAGCTATCCCCAGTTTGATCCCTAGAACTCTATGTGGAACCCTAAATATAGAACTAGGAATGATCCCTGGGCATAAAATCAAGAACAACCCAAGCGCAGAGCCAAGAATAATGGCTGAGCAATACCAGATGTGGCCAAAAAACAAACAAACTTAAGTCTTGAGATGCTTTTTATTATTTACCTCTATGTTCTTTTGAATGCCTGGTTTAGCTTCTTGCCTATAATGTGCTTAATAAAATACTGCTAACTAAGTAAACAACCTATTTAAAATAAATAATAACCCACTATTTTGAGGGTATGCTTGCAAGACTGGCTTTTTAAGTGTTAGTTGACTGAAAAACAAAAACTAAAGCCTATTTTTGTGCCCAAGCACATAGTATTTGAAGAAATGTAGTCTGAACACTATAGTTAAAACATTGATTTGTCTGAAATTAAAACCATTCTACAACCAATCAACCTGCCTCTCTACTGCTGACATCAACCATTGATGAGATGAAGAAAAATCTCATTTGTGCCAACATCTGGCAAACTAACACAAGTTAATTTGTCAATTAAACTATCAGTGTAATAGAGAATGTTACAAACTAACAGCAGGTTAAGAGAGGCAAGCTGTATAATTCATAAAAAGAAACGCAAGTCCATAACAGAATTCAGATGTAACTTAAATGAAGATGAACAATGGCAAAATTAAATAAAAGACAGGGTCTGAGTGACCTCTAGTGTTTCTAAGAAGAATATAAAGTGAGACTATAATATAAAAAATAAGCAATAGCCCAAGAGTGGAGAATCCTAATTTTACATTCAGATGCATAATAAAATCTGTTTATATAACTACTTACATAAGTATATACATATGTGTGTGTGAGTGTGTGTGTGTGTGTGTGTGTGTAGTAATTCATTGATAACATGGTTATTTCCACTGGTTTAACTCACCTCAGCAAATATGTAGGATTTTACATTCAGTAAAGTACTTACTTTTCTTCATGTTAAAATTTCTTAATTTGTATAAATGCAATTATTTTTATCTTAGTTTCACCATTTGTATATATGAAATCAATTTAACCTTACCATTCAAGTGATGGGGGCTAAATAGTGCCTTGTATTGAACATTAAATAACAGTAGATTTCCCAACTGATATTAGGAAAAGGTCAAGAAAATGCAGGGATACAATAAAGTCATTCCAAATTTAGTAGTATTGAAAGACTGCTTACATTCAGTTGCTTCTCCTTCTAATGTATGCATTGATTTTTTTTTTTTCTAAAAGCACAGCTCTGATCACCTTCAATCAAGGTTCTTCAAAAGTTCCCAACTGCCTACCAAGTTAAGAACAAATCCTTAGATGGGTCATTCAAGGGCTCCCTTTCATGACCTCAATCTTCATTTCCTGTGAAGAAGGCATTACCAGACACCACACTGTACTATTTCTGCACAGCCAGGCTTCCCAACTAAAATCTTTTCCAACTGCTGGTATTTTGCAAACCTTTATGTAAAGACAGCCCCAAATCTGAGAAGGGCTTGCAGATCATTTCTTGTAATCTTTGAGTTCAAGTCTTATTTCTACCACTCGCTAATTTTGCATTTAGGGAGGAAATTACTTGGCCTACCTGACTAAACTTGGTCATCCCTAGTATAAGAACAATGTCTGTCATGAATATTATTACTTCTGAAAGCAGAAAGCAGAGAAAGGTAGAAAAGAGCCCATATTAAATGCCATCTCCATCACTGATTAACTTTGAGAAAAGTCTAGGCAACACTCAGCAGAGCTCAGTGGTTCCTCCTGGCACAGGGTTTGGAGGTTGTTCCTAGAGTCCTGGAGGTGCTCTAGGGACCATGAGGAGACATGGATCAGAATCTGACTGATCTGATCTGATCTGATCCAGATCCTGACTACCACACACATGTTCCAGCCCTCTGAGCTAACTTTCTAGCTCTCGTACATTTTTGTTTGTTTTTTGGGTGTTTGGGAGTGGGTTGTTTTGTTTGTTTGTTTTTGTAAACATTATTATGGGAACACAGAGACCATTGAGGAGGTACCAAGTCAATATAAATTCTATCCCTGACAACATGTATGATTCACCCAAAAATCCTGCCAGAAGTAATCTCCAAACACAGCTGGCTATGCTCTAAAATATTCCCCTCCATCAAAACAAAGCATTATTATAAACATACAGACTTTTATTCCTTTTTCTACTTTATTTTTTTTATTTTTTATTGTGATCGAAGTGAATTACAATTCTCTCACAGTAATATTTGAGGCACATAAGTGACAATAAGTGAGGGGCATTCCCACCACCAGTGTTGTCCTCCCTCCACCCCTGTTCCCAGCATGCATACCACATTTCCCTCCTTTATCCCGTAATGCTAGTGTAATTGTTCCCCCCTTGTACAGCTTGTTGTAGATTGGGTATTGATCCTGTTGTTGTTGACTTTAGATTTGGTATTCATGTCTGATCAGTTTTTATTTCCACCAAATGACCTTTTCTACTTTAGTTTTGACAGTTCAGGGATGGAACCCAGGGATGGAACCCAGAGCAAATATTCTGAAGCAAAGCCAAATACTGTTTCCAATATTATCTACTCACATACATTCTTAAACTGTGTGATGCTGCTGAAGGTGGTACACCAGGTTGGATGGTCATGTACTTTGCAGTGTTGCTCACTGAAGTTTGCACTACTTTAGCTGTGGTGCTTGCACACATGTTCACTGGAGCTCTAACTCTTCTGCTGGTGCGCATGTCTGCCCACCAGGACTCACTGCAGTGAGTATGCCTACCAGGCATTACACTTCCTTGTCATAGCACTCACATGTGTTTTCAGTTGCCATAATTCATGATACTTACACACACCTGGCATGGGGACACTGGAAATCACTTGCTAAGCTCTCAGGATGGTACTGAGCAAACGTGGCAACCCCAGGCATTTAACCTCACAGGCTCACAAGGAAGTTACTTTGCACTGTTCCTTTGGGCACCAGATGGAGAATATTTTTATCCCTCCAAAAGCTAACCTAACATATGTGAAAACTAGATTATTACTTGTTTGACTAGAAATAAGAAGAATGAAATGAGCCGCATTCATCTTTCACCTGGAGAAACTTGGGCAGAGCCCAAGTTAAATAATTTTTATTCCCTCCTAATTATTCTCAGGTTTTTATTGCAATCGTTAGAGGGTTGCTCAAAAGCTATTAGCAACTCATGCTATCCCTGAAAACTGAGTAGAACAAAGGGAGGTTCCGGCCAGCTCCAGGATCACGGCTGAAAACACAAAAATCAGTCAAAAGGATGAGTCTATATTGCTGTCTTCTTGAGTTAGAAATTCCAAATTACTTTTACAGCCTTCTCATGAATATGCCTCTTTAACAGTCTGCCCTTTATTACCAGCCTGAGAGCTAGAATCCTTAGCCCTGATCAAGGATAAGATGCAGAAGACTTGGGGAGAAGTGAGCTAAAATGATCCAGTCATTCATCCCACTCACCCAAGCCTCACATCTTTCTGCTGCTGTAGCTAAATGCAATGCCATGTCCCTACCCTGTTTGACTCCAGCAATCCCAAGTGTGGTCTAACTCATGAGTTATCCTGTATGTTCTGTCAAGGTCACAATTCATTTGAGGGAACTGCTATAAATTTTGCCTTTTAGCGTATGCATACAGGAAAAGTGTGCAGATCATCCAGGTTCAGACTGATCGATGTTTACAGTGTCTGCATTTCTGCCTACCTAATACTCACAGTCTTCTCACAGCTCTCAGAGCTCTCAGGATCCTTTAGGCTTCTTTTGCATCATACCACCAAAGATAACTATTGTAGCAAATAGCAAATTCAATTCCCAATTCCAACCTCACACGATAGTTTTGCTTCTTCTTTGAGGGGAGTGGATGTATGCAAATAGAACCATACTGGGTAATCTGCCATATTCATGAGGCTCATCTCCCTTGTTCTTTGTTCCTTTCCTAACTGTGTGAGGTAAGATGCCATGACTTATTTGTCCAATTAATCTTGACTGCAGCTCCCCCACATTTACCTGCAATTCAGGCATCATATCTGGACCCATGCATGTCCACCTCAAGCCAGTGCACTGTGAGTTTCTAGCAATGCTCCAATAACCCTCTCACTGTACCACGGAACTACCTTACTGCTTAGCCAAGCCTTTCATCCCCATAATCCCTCCCATGAGCAAAACCACTCACTGCCCACATTCCAATCAAGAGATGTGCTTTTCCTAAGAACAATGTAACTTTTCTTGGGTTCTGGACTTTCTATTGCTACCTTAGGAGCTGATATTGAGCACAAATTTGGATATGGCTCCGTTTCAGCCATATTAGTATTCCATATTAGTATTCCAGCTTTAGTAATGTTCCAAGTACCATGTGTGCCAAGTACCGTGCTATAAGATAAAGGCAAGCTCTCAAATTCAAGTGGATATACTGGGTCCATGCATGCTATAGCATATACATACTCTTCATATTTCTTACCATCATAATTCTAACTCCAGAAAAGAATAAGCTCTTAACCCTTGGTAATAGGAAGACTGAAGGGGTGGTGAGGGAGCCGAGTATCGGAAATCGCCAATTCTCCCACAGCATGAAATGTCCTTGAAATATTGAGTTCCAGTAAAGGCTCTCAGAATATCATGATTATTCCATTTTAATAGAGAAAACATTTCCCTTCATAATTGTCAGTTAAAATAGACGCACCACGGCAATGTGCCCTGGCTAACACTTGAATTTTAGCACTCCTGGAAACCACTAATATATTAAACCACCGCAGATCCAGCCACTGAAGTTTGAAAAGGACGAATCTAAACAACCTGTAAAATTTTACCTCACAGTAAAAGGGAACGAGGCATCTCTATCAATCTTGCAGATGATCCACAAAAACCTGGCCATATTGTGTCTGATATATACTAATTGATTTGATCTACTTTTCCCAGAGGATAAATAACTCCTCTGCTCTTTTATCCTCTTTCAGCCACCATGCATATCACAGTAAGTATATAAGGCTTTAAATCACCAGCCTCAGTAAAACACAACCTGAGAGTCGAATGTCACTCATACATTTAATAAGCCAAAAAGTGTAATATTTGTGATTTTCCTGTTTGAAAGTAGAAATTGACTCCTGGGAAGGCAGAGAAGCCAATTTGCAATGAGCAGCTTTCATTTCCTACTCCTAATTCAAATCTTCATAAAATTGTTTGAAGTCTTGGACGGGTAGTGGCATTCCAATGTAACCCATGAGGGACTCTTGGGGGAGGAACATTAATATGTAAAATCCATTCTGCAAATAGACCAAAACAGCCAGAGGAATTTGAGTTCTGCAAAGGGCCATCTTTCTAATCATAGAGAAGAATTGACAGGGACAGAAGATGATAAGAACTATAGAGGGGAGGGGAGGACTCTTCGAGCACTTTTATTTGAGTTCGTTGTCTTTCTAGCATGTTCAAAAAGAAACATGTTATGCTAGTCTTTTCTTTGCATTCTTTGTTTCTTATTATATTCATTTGTTAGAATTACTATAACAAACTAAAACTTTAGTAGCTTAAAATTGCAGACATTCACAAGCCTTCTGTTTTCTTTTTCTAGATTCATTCTTTTTTACCTTTTATTTAAATAACTGTGATCTAAAAAGTTAAATAGTGTATACACTATTTCATCACCAATCCACCACCTATGTCATCTTCCCTCTCCCCTAGTGTTCCTATGCTCCCTCCTGATCAATGTCTTGAGTGGAAATATGCTAGGTTTCACTCCTTGCTACATATACCCTGGAACTCAGGAGACCCAAGGGGTGTCAAGTAAAACCCTTAAGAATACAGGTGAAAATTCCATTCTTGAAATCTAGCATTGGGGCCCGGGAGATAGCATGGAGGTAAGGCGTTTGCCTTTCATGCAGAAGGTCATCGGTTCGAATCCCGGTGCCCCATATGGTCCCCCGTGCCTGCCAGGAGCAATTTCTGAGCATGGAGCCAGGAGTAACCCCTGAGCACTGCCGGGTGTGACCCAAAAAAAAAAAAAAAAAGAAATCTAGCATCAACCAGTCTAAAGAAGGGGTTGGGGGAGGGAAATGTATGTGGCTTAGGCCTATCTGATCCAATAAAGGAGCCAGAAAGAGGGCTAATAGCCTTGAATGGGTACAGTCTATGAAGCAAGAGGATTAATAGGAATGGGATTGCTGTATTCATATTGGAGGAAAGACTAGGATAGAAGAGAAAGTACAGTGGGTAAGGTACTTACTTACCTTGCACGCAGATGACCTACACACATTTCCCCAAACCCCACTATGAATGATTCTTGAGCCCAGCTTGGTATGGTCCCCAAACCAATGACAAACTAAGTATTAGGTAAGAATAATCAACCATTTCAACGTTTCTGAAAGATGAAATAAGATGAGATTTGATAAATGCCCAATAATAACTTGAAAACAAGTTTAGTTTCAGAGATTTCGGAGGGCAAGAGAATTGAGGATAGAATATATCATAAAGAAGAAGAAAGCAGTGTCCAGACAGCAATCCCTTTTAGTTAAGAGAACATCACTTTATACAACTATGAGTGTTTTACAGATACTCTCTGAAGCCTCTTCAGAGTATATGTTCCCACAACACTGTCACCACCAAAGTATCAATATCACCTCACCACAGTCCACTGGTCTTTTCCCCACATCAGTTACTCTCCCTCTTCCAGGATTAGGTCTGAATCTGCAGGGTTTTTTTCATTGGTTTTGTCCATCCCTGACTTGCTTCTCTATTTCCCACATAGTGGTGAAAGCATCAATATTTACCTTTCTTCATCAGACTCTTCGATTCCAATTATGTAGTCACAAAAAGCAAGATTTCCTTTGTTCACCAGTGCTGGCCTAGATGTGGGGAAAAGGGGACTCTCATTCAGTGCTGGTAGAATGTCGTCCAGGTCCAGTCCAGCCTTCCTGAAAAACAATATGGATATTCCTTAAAAAAAAAAAAACTGGAAATTGGGGCCTGGAGAGATAGTACAGTGGTGTTTGCCTAAAAAAAAAAAAAAACCTGGAAATTGGAGCTGGAGAAATAGCATGAAGATAAGACGTTTGCAAACGATAATTGCCACTCTAACACCATTTTTACTGTGCTCCTTTGACTCTAAAACCTTACAAAAAAACCACTTAAACTTTTGAGGTTAACTTAAACTAATATGCATATGCATGGAAATGTAAAAAACTACAATGCCTTCAAGTTTAAGAAGTTACATAAATTTTATGGCTTTAGATTGTTTTGTGTATAGCTAAGAAATGTTATAATGTACTACAATCTGGGGTTTTGAGGGACAAAATAAGTGTACATGGGTTCTGTTTTGTTTTTCTTAATATTCTTTGACTACAAGTTCAAAATTAAGGTGTCTGCAGGGGTATTTCTTCTGAGAACTCTGTTTTTTGGGTGATTGTCCTTCCACTGTAACTTTACCATGTCCTCTTTCTTTGCATCATTGTTCACATAATTAAAAATAAAATAAAAAATAAAAAAAGACTGCTGGGGCAAAAGAAAACTGGAAATTGGGGCCGGAGAGATAGCATGGAGATAAGGCATTTGCCTTACATGCAGAAGGTCGATGGTTCAAATCCCGGCATCCCATATGGCCCCCTGAGCCTGCCAGGGGTGATTTCTGAGCATAGAGTCAGGGATAACTCCTGAGCGTTGGCCAGGTGTGACCCAAAAGCCAAAAAAAAAAAAAAAAAAAAACCTGGAAATTGAGCTTCCTTATGATCCAGCAATACCACTCCTAAGGATTTACCCAAGGAACATAAAAAACATAATACAAAATGGCCTCAGCACTCCTATGCTCATTGTAGCACTATTTACAATAGCCAGAATATGGAGAGGGTGGGTGGGAGAAAAGAGGGCATCAGGAAAGATGAGAGGGAAATGGTTGACATTAGTGCCAAGAAATGTGTACTGGGGAATGTTGTTATACATTTTATGACTGTAAATCAATCATGAACAACTTTATTTATGGAAAGAACTATATTACAAACAACCTTGTAATAATGTTTTAGTAAACCTAGGTGTAATGTAGCTTTTGGTTTTGTTTTGTTTTGTGGTCATCGTCAATGGAGCTCAGGAGTTACTCCTGACTTTGCATTCAGGAATTACTCTGACACTCTGACGTGGGGGACCATTTGAAATTCCAGCTATTAAACATAGGTCAGCCACTTGCAAGGTAAGTGCCCTGTCCATTGTACCATCACTCCAGCCAGTGTAATATATCTTTAATTGCTAGTTTTGTATTCTGGGGTTAGTACAGAGAATAATTTGGAGGATCCTTCTTCAAATAAAAATGTACAAATTAATAGTCATTGGAATAGAACTTTATAAATCATATTGGGTAATTTGCCTATGCTGATGAAAATAATTGAACAAAATACAGGAACTGAAGATAAATGGGTGGAGACAGACTGGGAGTTGCCAAACAAGGTACAAACTTGAGGCTGTGGGGAGAGAGAATCAGAGAAGAGCTTGACATTTTACCCTCTATGAAAGATCCTGCATTTAGCAGCTTTGTTTGGGGAAAGCCAGAACAATTTTCTTCAAATTGCTTCTTGTTGCAAAAATAAAAAGGGAGGTCATGAACTAAGAAAGGTAGAAGAAGGGATGTTAAAATTTGAGAGAAAAGTGG
>PVKC010041971.1:0-12052 GCA_004027635.1 Crocidura indochinensis
AAAGAAAGAAAGAAAGAGAGAAAGAAAGAAAGAAGAAAGAACCATAAATCTGCTTGCTGACAGAGAAGGTCAACATGCATGATTCCTAATTCAAATGAAGAACTCTACCTCCATAGGCAGCAACAGAGCATACTGTCCTAGCCATCCTAAATAAACTATCATATACCAACCAGAATCAATCATCAGATAACTGAGTCAGACCTTGAAAAATAAAGGATGTACATATGGATTCCATAAGAATATGATATTTCATAAGTCATGGGATGGTTCGCTTCAGTACTAGCAGGCCTTGCAGCCACTCCCAGTGATGCCTGGTGAACATAACCAGGAGATTCAGTTCCAGAGCCTGAGAATGTAGAGTCAGAGGCCATAAGAGCTGCCCTGTTTAAGGAGAATCTGCCAGGAAGCTTTCTAGAAGGTACTTGATGGGGGATATGTGGTTATGCATCTCCCAGATGCTAACTCAGGCTCTAACTGTAGCTATATGTCCCCAGTCCAAAGACTGGTTTTGGGGTTTGTTAGGGTGAGAAAGGGAAGGGGTGGGTTTGGACCACATATTTCCTATTCCTGGCTCACTGCTCAGTGATCATTCCTGGAAGTATTTGAAATTAAATAATAAAAATAAGAGCATAATTCAATGATAGTAAATTAAGAAAATGATGTAAAGGGTCAAAGAAATCAGGAGCATGATTTTTTAAGTAGTTAGCAAAATTAATAATATTAAGTTGTACTCACAGGCAGGGGAAAATGGGGGAAAATCCAAATAAATCATAACAGAAATAAAAGTAAATAAATTACAACAGGTAATTCAGAAATTTAAAAGAGTTTAAGAATGTCCCATGAACAGCTTTATTCCAATAAGCTGGAGAAGCTTGAAGAAAAAGATGGATTTTAAAAATCATAAAGATGCACAAGACTAAATCAGAAGGAAACAAAATATCTGAACAGAATAAAAGAAAAAGAAAATCCAAAAAGTACTCAAAAATCTTCTCAAGAACCAAAATCCCAGGTCAAAAGGAGTTCACTGGTAAATTCAACAAGACCTTCCTTTTTCAATTTTTTATTTTTTAATTATGAGAACAATGATGTAGAGAGGACATGGTAAAGTTACAGTGGAAGGACAATCGCCCATAAACAGGGTTCTCAGAAGAAATCCCCTTGCTGACGCCTAAATATTGAACTTACAGTCAAAGAACATTAAGAAAAATAAGATAGAACCCATGTAAATTACTTTGTCCCCAGATTGTAGTACATTATAGCATTTCTTGGCAGTACACAAAGCAATCTAAAGCCATGAGATTTATGTGGCTCCTTAAACATTGAAGGCATAGTATTTTTTATATTTTCATGTACATGCATATTAGTTTAAGTTAACATCAAAAGTTTAAGAGATTTATTTTTTAAGGGTTAGAGAAAGAGCACAGTAAAAACGGTGCTAGAGTGGCAAATATTGTTTGCATAGGCCCACCAAAATATGGGGGACATGGAAAGGAAAAGCCTTGATCTAAATACAAGGAGACCCTACCCCTGAAGTTTCCTGGCATAAGACCAACTCTAGGCTCCAGGCAAACTAGTTTATTCAATCCAAGTCATTGTCTGTAGTGTCAATACAGTTTTATTTTTCACTCAGTCTCTATTGTTGGCATCAGGTTTCTGTATTGCAGATCCTGGAGTCTACACATCCTACGCTCAAGTCAGGCTGGTGTGGAGTATTCTCTAGTTTCACCTCACAATTAAGGGGCAATACAGAAAGCCCTGTCCAGTGAGCAGGTCATTGTTGTTGTTGTTGAGTCTTCTCAGTGTTAAGGGAAGTCTCTTATGAGTAGGTCGATGTCAGAGCAGCGGTAGTGTCTTCCATGGTAGATGATTGTCTCCAGGGTCAACAAGACCTTCTTTAGTGAAGACTTTCTGCTTATATGTTTCATAATGTTGAAAAATATGTTTATGTTTCAAAATAGCAAAGGAAGAGGAATTTTTTCTAGCTTCTATGCAATCACCATTACTCTAATATCAAAACTAAATATTTAGGGGGCCAGGCGGTGGCGCTGGTGGTAAGGTGCCTAACCTAGGATGGATTGCGGTTCCATCCCTCGGTTCCCCATATGGTCCCCCGTGCCTGCCAGGAGCGACTTCTGAGCGAATAGCCAGAAGTAATCCCTGAGCGTCACCGGGTGTGGCCCAAAAACCGAAAAAAAAAAACTAAATATTTAGTAATATCATTAAAATTTATTAATATCAAAAAGATACCAAATCAAAGATCCTCAATAAAATCTTAGTGAACTGAATCCAGCAATATATCAAAATGATCATACACTATGACCAAAGGGATGTATTCCAGGTATTCAAGGAATCAATATTTGTTAACCAATTAACATAATATATCATATCAACAAAAGACAGAAGTCATATGACAACATCAACATATGTAAAAAGCCACTTTGATAATATGTAACTTCCATTTGTAATTTTTAAAAATCTTTCAATAAGGGGCCCGGGAGATAGCATGGAGGTAAGGCGTATGCCTTTCATGCAAAAGGTCATCGGTTCGAATCCTGGTACCCCATATGGTCCCCCATGCCTGCCAGGAGCAATTTCTGAGCATGGAGCCAGGAGTAACCCCTGAGCACTGCCGGGTGTGACCCAAAAACCAAAAAAAAAAAAATCTTTCAATAAAATAAGGATAAAGGAAATGTACCTCAAAATAGTTACAGCTGTATACAACAAATTCATAGCAAACATCAAACTCAAGACAAAAATCTGAAAGTCTTCCTTCAAGATTAGGCACAAGATAAAGATGAACATTTAATCCACAGATCTTCAGTACAATCCTGAAAATCCTTGACAAAGTAATGAGGCAACAAAGATATATTGAAAGATGCAAACTAGGAAAGAAAGAGTTAAATTGAAAATCCTTAGAAGCCACTAAAAACAATTCTAAGAAACAATAATATAATTCAACAAAGTTTCAGGTTGGAAAATTGTCACACAAAAATGTTATTATAGTTCTATATTCAAACAGAAAGCTTGAAGAGAAAGAAAGAAAAATGTCAAATTAACCTTAAAAATAATGTCCAAAGAACAAACAAAATGTGCAAAATCACTAAGTTGTTAATTGTTAATTTGACAAAGTAGATGAAAGTACAAAAACTTAAAAGTCACTTTTAAAAAATAGAAAAAGACATCAGGAAATGAAAAAGTTCCATATTCATATATTGGAAGGTCAACATGACCATCCTACCCAAAGCATTATGCAGGGTTAATGCAATTCCCATGTAAATTCTGAAATGACATTCTTCAAGGACTTAGAACACATGCTACTAAAATTTATGTAGAATCATAAAGTGCCCTGAATAACTAAAGCAATTCTTATATAAAAAAAAGAAAGGGACATGAGAAGCATTGTACTCTGTTTTTATGTAATACTATAAAGTTATAGTATTACATAGAATATATAAATCAAAATAGTGTGAAACTGGGCTAAACATAAACTCTCAGTGAAAAGAAAGGAGAACTCAGAGACAAATTTTCAAATATACCTTATCAAAAATGGAGATGAGATGCATGGAATATATATCCATTAAACGGATATACAGAGAACCAATAAGCATATGAAAAATTTCTTGTTAATACTAGCTATTGGGAATATGCAAATCAAAACACAGTGGAATATCTCCAACTAGTAGGAATGGGAAATATCAAAAAGAAGGCAACACTGTCTCGAATACAGGCAGAGAGGGTGGAGAAGGATGGGGATGGGGGACATTGGTAATGGGAATGTTGCACTGGTGAAGGGGGTATTCTTTTTATGACTGAAAAAAACTATAATCATGTTTATAACCAGGGTGCTTAAATGAATTTTTATTTTTAAAAAAAAAAAAAAGAAGGCAACAGTTTGTATTGATGGTCATGATGTTAACCCTCTTTCGGAGTTGGTGAAGTTGCCTTGCTTTACTCTCTATGGAAAGCTATATAAAATAAAGGTCGTCTATTATGCCATAAATTTCTTATGCTTATTCTTTATTTATTTCTCTATGAAAGAATTTTTCTCCATTTTACAGACAAGGGAATCTAAATTCAGAGAGATGAAATATAAAACCATGTAACCAGGGACCTAAGAGATACTACAAAGAGTAAGGTGTTTGCCTTGCACACAGCCAACCTAAATTCAATCTTTGACATTCCCTGTGATCCCCCAGAATCCCACCGGGAATGATCCCTGAGCACAAAGCCAAAAATAACCCCTGAGCACTGCTGAATATGGCCCAGGAACCAACAAGAAAAGAATATGTAACCATAAAATGGTTATGCTACCCTTTAAACCCAAGTAATTAGACCTGAAGATTCCCTTCCTCCTCCAGATAAACTCTGGAAGAAAGATATAATGACTTCTCTCTGGCCAAAATGTCCTAGGCTGAGATAACCTTTACTCAGAGTTCTGTTCTCTTTGGAAGCATAACAAAATAGTAAGACAATCTTAAAGACATAAGCTACTGCTGAATGGAAATTAACCTAAACCACTGCAAGTAGTAAAGACAAACTTTCTTCAGCAGTTGAGTTTACAAACATTCTGTCAATACTAATCTTGTTTTCCCAGAAATTTTATGATGTGCTATTCTGCTGATCTGGGAGCTCCTTATATGTCAGTACTAGGCTTTACTTGTGTTTCTCTCCCAACATCTGGTACAGTGTCTAGTTGACAGTAGAAACTCAATGAATGTTTGCTGAGTGGGTGTATTATGGTTTGCAAAACTCCACAATAGCTTTTCTAAGCAGCCTCCTGGTGAAAATTCAACTTTCTTATAACCTATCATCCCTTCTTTTTTTATGGGGAGGCATCTGGGATTTCTTTTTTTCATGGTTTATAGGGTTGTTTCTTTTTTTAATATCTTTATCTAAACACTTTGATTACAAAAATGATTGGAGTTGGGTTTCAGTCATATAAAGAACACTCCACCCCCCCATCACCAATGTCCAAATCTCCCTCCTCTCCACCCCCTCCCTATCAACCCTTCTGACATTGAGAAGAAGCAAACTTCCCAGAAAGCATCAGAAATGCTATGATACAAGTATATCATAGTGTATGTGCTGGAATACAAAACCATGGCAGATATGCCTTTGAAACTCTGATTGAAGGAGGAAGTAGAGTATAATGGTGACACACAGAGACTCTAGTATCAGCCTCTTTGTGAGTCTGGCTCCATCACTCTGAAGACTGCAGAACTTTAACCAACTTTTCTTAACTCTGCACCTTCATACTCTCATTTATCCAGGATTACAGCAGCATGTACCCCATAGAGTCGCTGTTGAGGAAGAAATGAGTTAATGGATCTAAAGTACTCGAAGCAATAATTCCGAGCTGACACAGTAAATGCTGGCTGTTCTGTGCCAAGGCATGGCACGTTGGAATTGCATTTGCCTACGAACACATTTCCCGCACCCTTACAGTCACCTCTACTGTCAGGTCTGAAGTGATTTGGAACCTGCCAGCCAGGGGACTGACCTTTTCAACATCAAGTTTAATTAAGGCTGGTGAGTAGCTAAAATGTAATGTTTCATGTCTTTCCATGTAGTTTAGTGAGAAAGATTTATTAACTCATTAAAATGTCTTGTTAGTTATTTTCAGTTCCTCAGAATAACTGCGGCTTCCACTCCAGCTACTTATCCCAGGAAAGACCAAGAATAGAATCTGACTTGATTGACTTCCTGGCATCACTAGTATATCATCATGCTCCAAAAGGAGGATAAAAATCTTAAACCTGTGCAGTGGTTGATTAAAAATCTCCTGCCTCTGGTTACCAGCATATATGGTAGTGGATGTGTCCTCGGGAGGTCAGAGCAGGTAGTTACTATGACCTGTGTTATCTCTATCTAGGTTCAGTCAACAGGACTGGGTGATGGGATTTGCTGACCTTGCTTCCTGCAAATACACTGTTTTAGCGCATCCATCTCCAACTAACTCACTCTTCTCACCAGGTGACCTATCCAACTGTTTCCACTTTCAGTGCATAATAGCACTCACCCTCTCCATTGCTTCATTCCAACCTCTGAGCAAATTGCAAAGATCTACTGTCTCTTCTCTGGTTTTGAAGAGAGCAGAAATTCCCAGTCTTTATCTTCTTTATCTCCTTAACCTCAACCTGTGAAATGTGTTTAATTCTAATATGCAATAATAAATCCCCATTTATCTTTATGGTGTATGCATGCCCCTGACCTTTTTTTAAAGTGATTTTTAAGCTGAAATTACATTTCAAGAGTATGTCATTGAAAATCAACATTAGGGGCTGGAGCGGTGGTGCAAGCAGTAAGGCAACTCTGTCTTGCAAGCACTAGCCTCAGACAGACTGCGATTTGATCCCCCGGCATACTATGGTCCCCCAAGCCAGGAGCGATTTCTGAGCACATAGCCAGGAGTAACCCCTGAGCATCATCGGGTGTGGCCCAAGAACCAAAAAAGTAAGAGTAAAACTCCCATACGATCCTGCAATTCAATGTGTTAGTATCTACCTCCCAAACATAGAAATATTAATTCAAGAAGTTGTGTGCACATCTATGTTTATTTCAGTGTTAAGTACAATCGCCAGAATATGGTAAAAAAAAAAAGTTCTACAAACAGATAAATGGATAAATAAGTGGTATTAGATATACAATGGAATGTTATGCAGCCATAAAAAGATATAATTGGGTGCCAGAGAAAGAGTGAAGGGGTTAAGGTACTTACCTTGGACAAGCCAACCTCAATTTGATTCCTGGCACTATATATGATCCCACCAGGAATGTTCCCTAAGCATAGAGTTAGTAAGTCAACTACTGGGTATTGTACCAAAGCAATCAATCAAAAAATATAATAACTTGGAAGAAATTAACTTCCAGTTCTCTGCCACATGAATAGAACAGAAGTGTATCATGTTCATTCAGAAAAATAAGGACAAATACTGGCTGATATCACTCATCTAAAGTATACTGAGAGTTCGGTGGTAGGAATGGCCATGATTCATTGTGCATCTAAAATTCAACTATAAAGGACTTTGTTTTGTTGTTTTGTTTTTTTTGTTGTTTTTTTGTTGTTTTTTTTTTGTTTGGGGGCCACACCCAGTGACGCTCAGGGGTTACGCCTGGCTATTCTCTCAGAAGTCGCTCCTGGCAGGCACCAGGGACCATATAAGGAACCGTGGGATCGAACCGCGGTCTGTCCTAGGTTAGTGCAGGCAAAGCAGGCACCTTACCTCCAGCGCCACCGCCCCAGCCCTATAAAGGACTTTGTAGATCACAATGGTTTCAATAAAATAAAATTTAAAGAAAAAGGTTTGATTCTTGGGAGTTGAAATATTGTAATCAATAAATTTTAACTCTGTATTTCATGGTGATTTAATAAAATAAAATAAACAAAGTATACTGAGAGAGCAAACAAAGAAATAGTTTAGAACAGCCTTCAATTACAAAAATCAGATACCACAATATTGTTTATTTGTTGCTGAGGGATTTCAAGAGGTGAACTTGAGGTAATGTAAGGGTGTTTGTGGAGCCTATTACACATTTTGGTGGTGGTGAGGTAAGTAGCATTGTACATCAATACATGAACATAAAACAGTATGATCATGTTAACTAAAGTATAGCAGAAGAATTTTTGAAGTTCTCATTCTTTCTTTCACATTCTTTTCCCCTTTGCTCCAATTTATAAATTTCTTTACTTTATTCTTTGCTTTTGGTAACCTCCAATTGAGTTCTATTCTTTCTAGAATTTTTTGGTTACATATGAAGCAGTAGACAGTAAGAGTTAATAATATAACCTAGGAAGAGATGAATCCAGACATTTCTATATACTAGATGTGTGACTTTGAAAACATTATTTAGCTTCACGTCTCACACAATTTATCAGTAAAATGGAATCAATAATAGTACCTATATCACGTGGCTTTTCTATTAATTTGTCTAAAACAAACTAGCATCTTTAGAAAAGTTTATCGATAGCAAAGTATAGAATTGATACGGTAATTTTTCTTGTAATTACTTATTCTGATAACTACTAAATCCTAGTGCATATAGGCACAATCACATACTCATAGTGCTAAGCAGAGACAAAATTTGATAAAGTTCTTTTGGCAATGGCTATTAACGAGAATGAGAATAGGGGAAGGAAAAAAATACACCAAACATGGCTCGAATTTTTAATAAATGAAAGCAGGCACTAAAGATTTTCCTAGCAACCAAATTTCTGAACATGTTCCCACCATCATCTCGGGTTCCTTATTTATGATGACAATTTCCTGCTTTCCAATATTGTACACTAAACAGGAAATTAGTTGGAGGATGATGATCGACAGCCAAAAGAGAGGAAAGCAATTTCCGTGGCAAGTAACCAGACACTCTTCCTAGGAAATCTTCTTTATAAAATGGACAACACAGAGCTCAACATAATCTTAGTAGTCTTAGAAGTCTTATTCCTAGAAATAAAAGACAAAGTTGCATTTGCTGACCTCAAGTACCCAACTCAGCATCTAAAATTTCCTTTTAGAGACTCAAAGAAGAGAGGAAGTAGACAAAGGTGGAGAGGCATCCTCTTTAAAGATTCTTTCATGTGGGGCTAACATAGCTGTCCAGGAATAGTAATTGTTGAATCCAGATCCTTACGACAAAGTGTGCTATATAGAGAGCTCAATAAGTATATCATTTAATGCTAAGGGGAACCGTGTTTTATACTTCCTACTAATATATGCTCCAAACAGTAATCTGCTCACCCACCAATATTTCACAGAAAGCTTTATCCCTTTGAGCACTTCAAAAATTACCACATATACATAATAAAAACTTTCCACTATATAATTCAGATCATCTGTGACACTTCCATTTAGGGAGCCATGGTGTGGAATCAACAAAGAATTGAGGCTCCAAGGCAGATAAAAAAAACAAAATCCCCTAAACGGGATGCATGTATGGTAAATGTTGCAATGCTTCTCCAGGTTAATATTAACATTATTCTACTCTCGGGCATACACATATCATATACCATCAGCAACAAGAACCATACCTCCCACTTTTTTAGAGTCAATTCTGAGATTAGTAACAGAAGTAATGAACTTAGCAGGTCTGTGGTTAAGACCAAAAAGCAGAGCTTTGGGGAATAATTTCATCAATAATATAAAAGCACCAAGAATTAATTCTGGCTCAAAACCAGGACAGTAAAGGAAAGGAAGCCAGGAAAACATTGGCAGGCATTTTGGAAGAAGATGCCAAAAGCCAAGTCAGAAAGCTAATAAATCCTAATATTGAACAGCTGTGAGATGCTTATTATGTGCTGAATTCTGTTCTTGTGTTCTCCAGATAAACCCTCTTAGGTGAACAAAGTAGCTACTCTTCATTTCTCCTTTGCCAAAATGAGAAACTAAGTCTCAAAGAAGTTGGAAGTAGTGCTTGACACACAGTAAAAGCTTGAAGACCTAAACTTAACTCAGGTTTGTCTGGTGCAAGTTTATATACTTAAGCACTGGAGCCCAAGACACAGTCTCAGGAGGTGAAACAAGAAGAAAGAAAAGTCTATGAGCCCAAGACACAGTCTCAGGAGGTGAAACAAGAAGAAAGAAAAGTCTATGACCCCAAGACACAGTCTCGGGAGGTGAAACAAGAAGAAAGAGAAGTGAGTAAAAGACGGGGCAGGAGCCAGGCAAACCTTGAGTGATAAGAACCTCTAGGGTTAAAGAAAGTCAGCTCACTACCTTGTTAACAATCCATTTCCCACACACTTGTCTGTACCATCTGTTAAAAAGAGGTTAACCCTGGAATTGGATGCTCAGACACCACTCATCTAGATTTACTTTAAATGTCATTTCACTATAATTTCTCTGGATTTAACTAGAAGCAACTCCACTTTCCTCGGAATGTCTTCACCTTTATCTCTCGTTCGCCTTTGTTTCTTCTTATATTATGTTTACTGAACACGTCATTCACTTAAATATAAAAAATATATATGTAGGGAAACACGGAGTTTGCTGATAATCCAACTGACATCATTTTGGGGAGATATATGTCTCACTGTGGTCCTCATTTTGGGAGGAAGTGAATTTGGGAAATATCTGCCAATATGGGTTCAACATTTCCCAACCCATTTTTTCCCTCTAGGTCAACACAAGATTGAGTCTGACCCAAACTAATTTCATTCCTTCCCCAGGCCACACCTTTAAAAGTACCCAAGGTGCATGTGCTCCCTGGGTCCCACGTATATGTGCTGTGCACATGTGTGTTGCTGTTCAATGTACATGTTGCTCAAGTATGTGGTCTGCATCTCCCACCTTGAGGCATGTACTCTCCTACTTTAATGTTGGGATGTATATTAGAACTCTCTCTGCCTTGAAGCTGGAGCAACAGCATAGCCATAGGGTGTTTGCCTTGCAAAGGCTGACCAAGTACTGGCCTTGGTTCGATCCCTGGCATCCCATATGGTCCCCTGAAATAGGAGCGATTTCTAAGCACAGAGCCAGGAGTAACCCCTGAGCACCACTGGGTGTAGCCCAAAAAACAAAAAACAAAAAAAAGAACTCTCTCTGCCTTTGAGAAGACCATATTCTTTCCTGATCATGTTCCCTCAGGATTTCCAAATAAAATCTGTCATTACTTCAAATAAATTAATTTTTTAAATTTTGAAATTATTTTTACATTTTTAAATATATTTTTATTTAAACACCATGGTTGCAAGGTTGTTCATAGTACAGGTTTATTTACCACAGATAAAGTTAAGTTGCTTATGACTGAGTTATAGGCCTGAAAGAGGCTCGAGTAGAGGAGCATGTGTCTAGCATGTTTGAGACCCAGAATTTGATCTCCTCCCTGCATCGATCCCATACCTAGCACCACTGAGTGTTGCTCTTGTGACCCCTAAGCGCCTCATTTCCAGGACCATACCATTAGGTTCCACCTTACCAAACAATAACATACACAGATAACTATTTTTGCCATGTATTGTGTGGATGTCAACACTCAGGACAAGCAGGAGGACAAAAATATGAATCTGTGGAGTCTGCAAGCCTGGTGCTTTGAGGGACTATGTGACCCACAATTCTCTACTTGCAAAAATGTGGAATTTATGCGAAAAATAATTTTCTCTCATGCTAAAACTTGAACTTTTGTGGCAACCATTAAAGCGAACTGGAGGAGTAAGATTCAACCATTGCTATCATCAATTCAAAAGGTATCAACTCTGTGCCAAACACCTGAGATGTAGACCCCTGATAACTGTCACAAATAGCAGAAAAGGAGTTAGTGTTTATAGCCTTGCAAGATAAAATGTGGAAATGACCTGTGACATTCTTCTTCCTAATAAGGACTCTGCTTCAATCTGAATGCCCTCAAAGCTTAGACAATGAACACCTAAGATCTGGGAGCTTTGGGAAGTGCTTGGTTTCAGTCACAATGCCCCAATGTTGGGACTAGAGAGAGACTTGTTGGGACTATTAGAGAGACTTCACAGAGCAAGACAGCAGGCCCTAGCATTCAGAGAGATGTAGACAGAGTTCAGTCAAGAGGGGTCAGTTGCCATAACCTAGCCACTCTAAAACCATTGATCTTCTAGAATTGGTAAATAATTTACTGTTGCTTATTACCACCCAGTCTGGGATAATTTATGGATCAATCAAAAATCAAAACAGAGCCCCTCAGACAATAATAATTATTAATGGACAATTAGAAATTTGAACTTAAGAACCCTTAGTGATAGAAGACTTTCTTTCTATATACCCTAGCTTCATGAGAGAGAAAAAGGATAACTCTAGGCAGCTAGTGATATCCCCAGTCCACAAATATCTTTAACATAATTTTAAATGCTATGTGATGGTTTAGTCATTAATATTGGTTTATGTTTACACCATACCCATCACAGAGCCAACATGCCCCCCCATTGTTGTCCAAAGTTCCTTCATTCCTTCCTTCCCTTGGCAGACTCAGTACTCAGTTCTGAGTCTAAAATAGCTTAGAGTGAAAACACACAAATCATAACATATTTATACAAATATACCTTACTTAAAAATATTTATTTGTAGGTAGTTGGACAACTGACTATGCTTGG
>PVKC010041972.1:0-12096 GCA_004027635.1 Crocidura indochinensis
CTTGTCCTAAATGCAAAGAGACCTTATCCCTGAAGTTTTCTGGTACAAAACTGACTCTGGGTTCCAGGCATACTAGGCTGTCCAACCCCTGAATCATTCTCTTTGGTCACGGCGAAATTTTTTCACATATTAGCTGTTGATGGTGTCTGATTTCTGTAGTTAAAGATTCTGGTTTCTGTGTGGTTTTTGTGTTTCATCGAGGTCAGGATGTGGAGTTTCCTCTAGTTTCACCTCACCATTAACTGTGGAGTGTCCTGAACCTGCATGCAAGTTGTTGCTGTTGTTGAGCAACACTCCTTGGAGTAAAGTCAATGCAGGATAGCAGCAGGGTCTTCCCTGGTAGAGGTTTGTTTCCCGGTGATGTTGTAGACAACTGTGGTTGTCTCCATAGATGGTCAATGGTTCAGGGGTGTATAGGCAATGCCCATTCTTCAGAGGCCTGAGCCAAGTCATTATGCCAGTGTTGAGGGTATAAAGCCTTACTGCATTACAAAATTTGTATTCCTATCTCTATTAGATAATAACTTGTTTGCATATGTAGTATTTTTCCATTTTAATGCACCTATGCAAAAGAGGAACAATGCCATAATGTACCATTGGTGCCTCTGAGGAGCCGAGGGAACAAGTCCAACTATCCACTAAACTTGGGTCCAACATTATTTCCAAAGCTAAAGACTTCTCCATCATAATTCCTTGTTGAGTAAATCACAAAGAAAGAAAAACAAACAAACAAAAAGCAGTGGGCACAATTATCACTATAAGGGGATATTCAATAAGAGTTATAGCAGTTAAGAGAATGCATCTAGGATATTCACAGGAGATATGCATGTCCATTTTATATCCTTAGAAATGGTCAGTAGAGAGTGCTGAATCCTGGACGCCGATTTGGTCTGTGATTTGGCCTTCTGAAGTCCACAAAGTGACTCCCAGCAGTTCCATATCGGAAATGCCTTTGAGTGGGAACTAATCAGAAACCTAGCATGGTAACAACCACATTTACACAGTGAAGTAAGGTGGAGGACAGTAGGCTGCTGAGAGTAGATAAGTAGGAACAGAGTACTGGTTTCTCCTCAGCCTGAGAATCTATATTTCACTTTGGTAGCTGGTTGGCAGCTAGATTGAGTGGGGATAATAATGTTCTTCATGGGAGCCAAGAACTGAGGGTAAAAAATGGTTAAATGTGGGGTAATAGGTGGTGGGAGTGAGGGAGTAAAGGACTAGAAATGAGCTTCTGGGTGGTGAACCAAGCGGGGGAAGGAAAGTACACAACATAGACATTCTGTGTATGACAAACAAATTAAACCCAATGATATCCAAATAATTGTTTATATTTCTGCATGGGGGCTAGTGCCCCGTGCAGTTGAAGAGTGGACTGGGAGAAGAAGGAAAGTTGCCTGTGACTTCCTGAAGCCAGCACCTCTTGTGCTCTTGTGCTGCCATTCCCCATACTGGCAGAATCTCCCAGCTCCCAGGATGGAAATATATCCTTAAAGAGCTGGAAGCTGGAAGTTTACCACCCCCACCCAAGCCCTGCCTCCAGATCTGGGTGGGAAATGGGGAAAGCCGGGATCCCCTTTAAACTCCTCGACTGGACCCACCTTACTGGTCTACTGGGCATGCGGCCCCTAGGTAGCCCAGAAGTTCCGTAGTAAGGAGGTGAAAGGGTTCTTGGAGTGACTCAAACCCCGCACCCCTCCTAGGCCTGGTTAAAAAGGCTTTTGCATGGCAGAGGCCTCACATTGGGGGTGTTCTTTTTTTATAACTAAAACCCAAATACAAAAATGTTTGAAATCATGGTGCAAAAATAAAGATATTCAAAAAAAGAAATATACCTTAGAGAACAGACACAAAGATATGTATGCATAAGTATATGTATATATTCAATAAATGATTAGCAAAATAGGGGCCAGAGTGACAACACAGTGGTAGAGCATTTGCTTTGCATGAGCGGATCCAGGACAGAAGGTGGTTTAAATCCCAGCATCCCATGTGGTCTCCCAAGCCAGGAGCAATATAGCCAGGAGTAATCCCTGATCATCACTGGGTATGGCTCCAAAACCCAAAAAAATAAAGATTATTAAAATAAAAAGTAGTGCATCATTCTCAGCAATCAGGTGAACTCTAGCTTGTCATTTCTAGATAGTTTTAACACAAGAATTGAAACAAGAAAAGCCTTTTAGTCTTCATTAAAATAGCCAGCATATTAAATATATTATTTGAAGTTGTTTTCAGTTCATGAAGATCCTGCATAAATTGGGACATTAGTGATGGGAATGTTGCACTGGTGATGGGGTGTTCTTTTACATGACTGAAACCCAACCACAATCATGTTTGTAATCAAGGTGTTTAAATAAAATATTATTTAAATAAAAGAAATTACATCATTTCTTAGTTGTTTTTTTTGTTTGTTTTTCTGGGTTTTTTTTTTTTGGGGGGGGGGGACCATACCCTGATGCCCAGGGTTATTCCTGGCTAAGTGCTCAGAAATTGCCCCTGGCTTGGGGGACCATATGGGACGCCGGGGGATCGAACTATCTGTCCTTACTTTCCCATCTACAGGTGGTTTGTGCAGTCAATAAAAAAAGGCAGTTCTGGCAGACAGCGTAGTGGATACAAGGGTAGAATATTGCAGATGATGTGTTTCACCCTGCCTGGTTTAGATTATTTTTTGCTCAACTCTGATTCAGACTTGTTCATCTGGTTGGCAATATGACACATGAGATGATTTTACAGGACAGTGCTTTGCTTATCTGTACAGGTAAATTTATGCCCCATGTAGCAAGAAAGTAAACTTGCCAACTCAAAAATATAATGTAAAACTATTAGAACAAAGGAAAGAAATAAATTAAAAATTGGAAACAGTTTAATTGGTCACATTTGAGTGAGAGTATCTAAAAGAAAAAACCAGTGGACACAAACACAATATTACAATAAGAAATTTTCTTACTGGGGTCCAGGAGATAGCATGGAGGTAAGGCGTTTGCCTTTCATGCAAAAGGTCATTGGTTCGAATCCCGGTGCCCCATATGGTCCCCCGTGCCTGAAAGGAGCAATTTCTGAGCATGGAGCCAGGAGTAACCCCTGAGCACTGCTGGGTGTGACCCAAAAACAAAAACAAAAACAAATTTCTTATATAGTTCATGCAGTGTTTTGAAATTTTAGGCTTCTCTTTCTTATTATCAAATGTTTTTATTTAAAGCATTGGGATTTACAAAATCATTCATAGTTAAGTTTTATACATATAGTATTTCAGCACCAATCCTACCACTACTTTCAAACTCCCTCTCAGTGTTCCCAGACTCAATCACATATTCCCCCTAGCCCTAGCCTACCATCATAAGACACCTTTGGGCACTTTTCTCTTATTAAAGGAATTTAAGGTACAGTTCTTGGATTTCTTGCTGAACTTATGATATAAATGTTAATTTTAAATTGCTACTGTTCCTTTTAATTGAGACATGTGGAAACCTTTATTTTGAGTTTCTTTTTGGAGGTTGTTTTTATTTTTGTGTATAGGGCAATTCCTAAAATGCTCTGGGGCTTCTCCTAGTTCTTTCATCAGGAGTCATTTCCAGGCTGTGTGGTATAAAGGATCCAACCTTGGTTGTATTCAAGACTTACATTTTTTATTTCCATAATAAAGCACAGTTTCATTGTTGCTCAGTTTTCCTTAAGTTTACCAAAAGTTCATCATACAGATTTAAGATCACAAAAATGATTTTTCTTCCTTCCCTTATTGCCATTTTTCCTCCAATATTTCAGGATTTTCTCTGTTTCATGGTGTTCTGAAATGGTGCTTTTTCATTGGCTCAATTGGCAGACTCGTGTTTCATTTCTGGAGAAATCTTCCTTTATTATTTCTTAAATAATTCTTTCATGTGCTCTGTTTGCTTTTCTGCACTGATACTTGGATTTTATCTCATAGCTTTAGGAACTAAGGAAATAGTTTCTCAAAATAGTTCTTCAGAAGAAATCTTTTTGTTCTCTTCTATGAGCTATTTAGCTTTCTATTCTAAGACTGTGAATAGAAGTTTTTAATTGTACTATGTTTTTTTTTTCAGTTTCTCAAACCATATTCTTATTCTCTACTTTTTTTAAATTGCATACTATTTTTGAGTTTACAGTAGGTTCTATATTATTATCTGATACTTTTAGTGCTACTTCAGCTATGCCATCACCAGAGTCAGTGGCCCTCCATCATATCCAAGGTCCTTCATCTTCCCTCTAGCCAACCCTATGCTATCTTAGTTCTCTATTCTGTTGACCATATTTGGGATTTGTTTACAGTGGAAACTGTTTAATCCCTTGATTTATTTCCTTATATTCCTCAAATGAGCAAAGAGAATATTTGTTTACAGTGGAAACTGTTTAATCCCTTGATTTATTTCCTTATATTCTTCAAATGAGCAAAGAGAATCACACAGTATTTGTCTTCTTTATTTTTTTTTTGATTCATGTCACTTAACATGCTACCTTCAGTCTCATCTAGGTTTTTGTAAATTGCATGATTTCACCTTTTCTCATAGTTGCATAGTTGTCTGTTTTGTATGTGAATATGAAACCACTATTTCATTAGCTGCTCATAGTTCTTGGGAACTTGGATTCTTACCAGATATTGGCCATTAGGTATAGCGCTGTAGTGAATATAGGTGTGCATGTATACTTGGTTAATGTTGTAGTGTTTTAAGGAAGATACTCATCTTCCTTGATGAAGACACTCATCTTCCTTAATGAATGACTGATTTTCATTGAGGAGTCAGATGAAAATTCTTATCTTAATTTTTTTAGGAGAAATCACCATTTTCCATGAAGGTTGAACCAGACAATAATGCCATCAACAATGAATTAGATTCCACTTTTATCCACAATCCAATCAATACATGTTGTTTCTATTATTTTCATGTATGTTATCTCATTGTTCTTTTGATTTGCATTTCACTGATATCCAGTTATAATATACACCTTTTTATATGTGTTGAACTTCTTATGTCTTCTTTGAAATTTTGAACTTCTCTTTCTATTTGTCACAGATTGTTTCTGTTTTAATGTATTTTCTGTTTTATGTGATTTGTAAATTAGTTCTATGTGTGATGAGTATTTGGTGATTAGTCCCACCATCAAAGTTGCAGTGCTATCTTAACCACCCTGAGCAACTATTTCTATTCCTTCTACCTACCCACGCATCCCCACTTTGTTTTTGATTAACCCCTATTTTCATTAAGTTTGAAGTTGCTCTTATTGTTGTGGAGGATGGTATTTTTTTTGACTATTGCATGCCTTATTCTTCCAGGTAAGACCGAGTCCATCTAGAAGTATTTCACTTCCTTTCTAATTTCACTGAGTTTGTCCCAATATGCATAAACTTTATAGTTTTATTTTGTAACAGAGTTATTATTATATTGATGTATGTACACCATACTTCCTTATTTTCAGTCCTCTTGATGAGAATTCATGTTGATTCCATATTTTGACTATTGTATATAATACTGTTATGAATATAGGCATGCAACAATAATTTTAAGTTAGTGTTCTTATGACTTGAGGATAAATGCCTTGGGATAAATTCTTTAAGGTAATAATTATGAATCATTTATAATTTCCTTTTCTATTTATTTAAAAGAATTTCTATGTCATTGTTTATATAGTTGGCACGAAATCACATTCCCACTAATACAACATTTCCATTTCAAGTCTTTATGATCATTTGTCCACACACACACACACACTCACACACACACACACACACACACACACACACACACACACACACTGTTGATATGCCAGAGATCAAACCCTGGATAACATATATGCTGCCTGGGTTCTTTATCTTTGAGCTTAATCTCTAATCTACTTTCCAGTCTTTTTTATATGAAGCTTTTTCTTAGGTATGAGTTGATACCTCATTGTGCTTTACATTTCCCTCCTCATAAGTAGGTTTATTATGCCTGTAGTCTATATTTTTTCTTTTGAGAAGAGTTTCGTTCATGTTTTGATTGGGTTAATATTTTAATTTTGACCTATGTGAGTTCTTTATATATTAAACCATTGTAAGATGTGCAAGTATCTCCTCCCAGTTTCATTGTTGCCCTTTGGGTTTGTGACAGTTTTTGTTTGTTTGTTTATTTTTTTCAGTATAAACTGTTATAGTTCGATGCAGTTCCAAATGTGTATTCTTGCCTTTTTTTTTTTTATTCCAATCAAGTTGAGTTTCAAGTGCATTGCCAGTGGTGAAATTCTGGTCATCTTGGGGCCTGGGAGATAGCATGGAGGTAAGGCGTTTGCCTTTCATGCAAAAGGTCATCGGTTCGAATCCCAGTGCCCCATATGGTCCCCCGTGCCTGCCAGGAGCAATTTCTGAGCATGAAGCCAGGAGTAACCCCTGAGCACTGCCGGGTGTGACCCCCCCCAAAAAAAAGAAGAAATTCTGGTCATCATCAACAGTGATCAGTTCTCCTATATTTTGCTGTATGTATATTGTGGTTTTGAGTTATAATACCAAGTTCTTTCATCAATTGTGTTAATTTTTGTGTGGGGGGTTAAATAGATTTCTTTGCATGTAATAGTTTAGGTATCTCACTACTTATTCAGAAGATTCTCTCTCTAATAAATCATCATCTGGGCCAGAGTTATCATAGATTATATGTCCATAAATTTATGGTTTTCTTTCAACTTTAAGGTCTATTCCAATGGCCTGTTTGTCTGATTTCTCCAAGTCACACTATTTTGTTTTCTAGTATAATTTGAAGTCATTTTTATCATGACTGATTCTCCTTATTTTGTAAGCATTATTTTCCAATTAATGAATTAACTAATATTACATCATTTTATTTCTAAAACTCTGTAGTTGTCTTACCTGATTAAAAATAGAACCTTCTTGATGAATATGGAAAACAAAATATTTTATAAAATTTTCTATTTAGCTTGAACTATTACATTTTATTAATTATAGCTGATTGGAATGCTGTTCAAAAGAAATTTCAAAGTCTGATTTTAATTTCCTATGCACAGAACTTCTTAATTTATTGTCATCTTCAATAAAAACACATCATGGCAATAGAGTTTCATAGTGACATGTGTTCACATTTATCTGATTTCTTTGTCACTTGGTCTGTCATTTTCTTTGACTTAATGTTACTACAGAGTGAAATAGAACAGATTAAAAATGTTAAAAGGAACTTGCAGGTGTATTCTTACTTTACTAACAAGAAAAAAAAGTATCTGTTTAGATAAAACTTAATTCTCCAGTGACATGATTAATTAACCAATTTAACAAAAGCATTGGTAAAGTAACAAACGATCATCTTTGAGTCTTTAAATTACTTCTATTAAGATGAACTTGCGGGGCCGGGCGGTGGCGCTAAAGGTAAGGTGCCTGCCTTGCCTTGTGCTAACCTAGGTCGGACCGCGGTTCGATCCCCCGGATCCCCCGGTTCCCCATATGGTCCCCCGTGCCTGCCAGGAGCGACTTCTGAGCGAATAGCCAGGAGTAACCCCTGAGCGTCACTGGGTGTGACCCAAAAACCAAAAAAAAAAAAAAAGATGAACTTGCGATGATTAATGTATATAAGTATATGAAAATTCTGTGTTTTTTTTCTTTGAAGGAAAAAGCATTTATTACATGGGTTATATGGATGCTTGCTTTCATAGGCTGAGCATTTGTTTTTAAAGATTTTTGTTGACATAATTTGTTTATACAAAGTTTTATGGAGTACAAGATTTCAAATTACAGGGGCTGCAGAGATAGCACAGAGGTAAGGCTTTTGCCTTTCATGCAGGTCACTGGTTCGAATCCTTTGAGTCCTGGCATTCCATATGGTCCCCTGAGCCTGCCAGGAGCGATTTCTGAGTGTACAGCCAGGAGTAACCCCTGAACGCTGCCAGGTGTGATTCCTTCCAAAAAAATAAAAAAAAATAAAGATTTCAAATTATATAAATTACCAACATTGTAGAATCTTATCCTTATATAAAAGCAGATATTTTGGTTTATTTTTATGTTAGAACAGTTTATAGTAATTATTGGAATATGAGGACATTTTTACTTACATTAACTAAACTATATCCAACTAAAGTTAATTCATTTTAAAAATATGTACATTAATTCTGTGTAAATTTATATGTAAAATCAATTAGTAAAATTAGCCCATGCTTAATATTGAAATTCTGTGTAACATAAAATAAATTCATAAATAAAAAACACTTATCTAGTAACAAAATTACATAATTTTTATTTCATTTTAGCATTTATACAATATATTATATGCAAATATATTCACTAAACATGTTTTCTAAAGTAGAATATGCCAGAAAATGTATTTTTATCACTTGTTTTTTTGCAGGAAGCAGAGATTTCCTAAGTAATAGACCATTTTTAAGAAACCCAGGGATCATTGCCCATATTTTAAGGACATCCCAGAAATGCTAGGTCGGGGAGGTATGTGCTATTGGAGATCAAATCTGAATTGCATCGTATGCAAAACTTGAGCCCTAAACACTGTATAATCTCTCTTGCCCCTTGTTTTTCAGTAAAACTGAAGTATAGTCTTCTCTGATGTAGTTTAAGATTACTATCATTATTTTCATGTCATTTTATTTAGGTAACATTTTTGTTAGATCATACAGCTTTCTTTTCTTTGTTTTGTTTTTTTGCTTTTGTTTTTGTTTTGTTTTTTTGGTCACACCTTACAGCGCTCAGGGGTTACTCCTAGCTCTATGCTCAGAAATCGCCCCTGGCAGGCACAGGGGACTGTATGGGATGCCGGGATTCGAACCACCGTCCTTCTGCATGAAAGGTAAACGCCTTACCTCCATGCTATCTCTCTGGCCCCCATATAGTTTTCTTAAAAATAAAATTCCATTCAAGAATATTTCCTTTTTCATTTTATTCCTATGGAATATTTTCATGTATGACTTTACCAGAGTAAAGCCAATTAGATTGGCACCTTTGCATTATATCCAGCAGGGTTCAATCACATATAATGAGACCAATGTACAAGGACACACATACACAAGTACTGTTCAAGCTTTAGGGCCATCTAGGCAACCAGAGTAAGTTTATAGGCTGACCATTTATTCAGTATAATTTTAATTTCTAAACCTGGCTCCCAACATGTGAGCCATTGTTTAAGCTGACAGATATTAAGGACAATTCATAGACACATCAAAAGATAGCAGGCACATTATATTAATATAATATATTAATATATCCAGTTCCCAAGCACCTTCAAATATAAAGTCATGACAGTTTCCTATGCTACTTTTGCCTAAGTTACCCTCTATATCTAAAAGACCCTAATTGTTTTCTTTTGTTGTTTCTTGAATGTGCATTTGCCAACCCCAAAGATTTCTATTCTTGTCTGGTCACATGTTTCATGGCCTGTTATAACCTAAAATGAGTTAATTTGTTCTACCCTGGCCTTGGGATTTTATTTGGGGATGCATTATTCCCTACACTTATGTCTTTATATAAATGTATTTTACTTAAAATTTCTCTGCACATTTCTAGATTCGCATTTGTTCATTTTCGTTTGGTTATTTATAATAATATTTCTTTCATAGCTTTTAGACAACAGTCCTCTCTTGTGTTTCCATTATCTTCTAGTCACAAGACATAACATATATGTTCCATAATTAATTTGCTGTGATTCATGCCATTCCTCAAATTTTTTAAAATTTCTGTATCATGGCTAATTTGAAAATTTAGAAAAGTCAGTAATGTGAATAAAAATGGACTATTGGGCCATAGAGGTGGTACATCTTTTGTCTTGCACACAATCCAACCTGGTTTCAATGTCCAGTATTCCATTTGATCCCTATGCACTGCCAAGAATGATCCCTGGGCACAGAGTCATAAGAAATCAATGAGCATCTCTGGGTGTAGCTCCCAAACAAAAATTAATTAGATGAATTATTATTTTCGAGATAAGAGCATCCTAGAAAATTTAGTACTTTAGAACTTTATCCTTATGGATCACTTAACCTTACATATAGTATTCTTTGGAAAAAAATGTTTTTTAATCCTATTAAAAGTTGATAACTAAGATAGAGAAAGACAAGTATCTGATGATCTCATTGATCAGTAATTTGGAGCACAACAAAATAAGGGAATATACTATATAAATTGAAAGAAATTCTTGTAACTGGAGTTACAAACTAAGAAGTCTGGGTTATGGAGGGGGTCAGAGGACTGAATGTGATATGGGGCATGAGTGGAACCAAGAGCATTTTGTTGTTGATGAGGTGAGATAATTGTTTACCAAGTTCATAAATTTGAACACCATTAGATATACACTATGTAACAATAATACAATTTTTAGCTGGTGATGGCCAAAATCCAAAGTGATACAACTTTGCGTCTCCTTTAGAATGCATGAGGATATGTTCATAGTCAACTTATTTGGATGTTATGTATGGTACAGACTATTTGAATGCTGGTATTTTTCTTTTGGAAGGAATATTTATACACAAGATGGTATGTTATGTTTTCATGTAATTTTTCCAATTACAGTATATTTACTAAGGTACTGTCTTACACATTAACCCTAGATGTAAATTAAGGTGTTATTCATATTTCTGAATAGAAAACTGAATCTAAGTCAAATTGTGTCTTCTATAATGGTATGGTTAGTGAGTTATTTATTTTAATGGAATGTCTTTTACTTTGTCTTCTATTATAAGATAAATAAGTAGAATGGTGTGGAAACCAAACCATGTCCTTCACTGGATTAAGGAGGTAAGGAAGATTTAAGGTGAAGAAAGGGAAACAAGGGACCAGAGATTTAGGAATTGGAGTGCATTCCTTGCATGCATTTGCTAGGAGTCCAATCCCCAGCACCATATATATGTACATGTGTATATATATTTCTGAGTATCTTTGTATGTAGTCCTAGAGATGTCCAGAACTATCAAGTGTGGTTCTGGCACTCCTCAAGCACAACCAGGGTGGTCCATCCTTAAAGACAACTTTAGTTATTGTTTATTGTGCTAGAAGTGATACAGACTAAAATAAATTCTCTGAATGGGTGGCATGTAGAGCTGTCAGTCTTCATGAAAAATAGCAATAAAAACTTACAAATAAGAATCTGATACAAAATTTGTCTATGAAAATATTAAGCAGGGTATGATCATTTTAATTACCTATTAGTTTTAATTCTCATTTTGTTGATTTAATCAATACATAATCAAATTCCAATTCTGTTATATTACTCCCACATAGTTCACATTTAATATTCCTTTGTCTATCTTTGTGCAGAGCTAGATGAGAGAAGTTTAGGAGCTCACTGTTATTTCTTAATTGACTAACTTTCTTCAGTGATAACAGTAGTTGCTGTTGAAGATGGTTTAAGATTGCATTTGAAATGGCAATTTTTCTACTTAGATTCCATGTGATCAGACAGTGACCATTCATCCTGAACCCCAAACCCTTATTGTAAAACTAACACAGCTCCCTGCAATAGCACCAGGAATCAAACTCCCTCTGGGAAGTCCCTAATACCGCTTGTGGCACTAGCCTGCACCAGGTTGTTATGACATCCTGACGACAAGGAAACAGCAACAACTTGAGCTAAGGGCAGACTGCCCTACCTCATCACCAAATAGTAAGATGAAATCAGAAGACACTCTTGATATGAACAAAACCCGAGATCACTAATTATAGAAGACTGACTTGGACAACCGTGATTGAGCAGAACTTTTCCTGGGACCAATAAGAAAGACCTTAGCCTAGGGTTTGGCCTAGGATTTATACAAAAACAAAGAGGTCTGACTTTGACAACCAAAACTGAGCAGAACTTCTGGAACCACATGGAAAGACTATACTCTAGGTTTCATCCTAGGATCCGTGCAAAAACCAAGATAACTAACTAGAGAAGATTAATTACAACAACTGTGTTGGAGCAGAACTCCTAGGACAAGAAAGAAAGACTTGATCCTAGATTTCATCTTATAAGCTGTGCAAATACCAAGATCTCCAATTACAGAGGACTGATTTTGACAGCTCAAACTGAGAAGAATGTTTCCTGGCGTCAGAAAAGGACCTTGGGGTTCAGCAATGAGCTTCTCTGGAACCTTGGAGCCTCTAGTCATTGCCATGACAGTATA
>PVKC010041973.1:0-12059 GCA_004027635.1 Crocidura indochinensis
TCATGACCTGCAGCTTATCACATACAATACATCACTTTCCTCTACAATTGAAGAAACAAACACTCTCAATTTCTATGAAGCTAACATCACCCTGATACCAGAAGTAGAGAGACACCACAAAAATATAAACTATAGGCAGATATCTTTGATGAACACAGATGTAAAGATCCTCAACAAAATACTAGCAAATAAAATTTGACATCTCATCAAGAAGGTTATATACCATGACCATTGTGATTCATTTCAGAGGTGCAAGAATTGTTTAACATAGACAAGTCAATCAATATAATACACCATATAAGTAAAGGGAAAAACAAAATTATATTATTATATCAATAGATGCAGAGAATGCATTTGGCATAATCTAACACCATTCATGATTAAAAAAAAGTCTCAGCAAGGTCAGAATAGAAAGAACTTTTCTCTATATTATCAAAGCCATTTGACACAAATCCATTGCAAATAGTATACTCAATGTGGAAAAACAAAAATCTTTTCCTCCCAGATCTAGTATGAGACAAGGTTGCTCTTTCTCTCCACTTCTATTCAATATAGTACTGGGGGTACTTCTTGCAATAGCAATTAGACAAGAAAAAGATATCAAGGGCATCCAAATAGGAAAGGAAGAAGTCAAACTCTCACTGTTTGCAGATGACATACTATATTTAGAAAATACTGAAGACTACCAAAAAGCTTTTAGACACTAGATTTGTATAGTAAACTGGCAAGCTACAAAATTAGCATGACTTTTTAATATACAAATAATGACTTTTTAATATACTTTTTTAAATATACAAATAATGACTTTTTAATATACAAATAATGATTCAGAATAAGAGTCATTTAAAAAACAATCTCATTCACTGATGTTAAAAAGTATCAAGTACCTTATGGTCAATTTAAAGCAATTAAAGATCTATACAAAGCTACAAAACACTGCTTCAGAAATAAAAGAGGACATTAGGAAGTGGAAACGCATACCTTGCTCATATATTGGGAGGATTAACAATTAAAATGGCAATACTTCCCAAAGCATTGTACTGATTTAATGCAGTCTTTATACAAAATACTCATGAAATTTTTCAAAGAAGTGTATCAAACACAAATTTCTTCAAATTTATTTGGAACAAAGTTCACAAATAGTTAAAACAATCCTTGGCAAAATGAATAAATAAATAAAAATAAAAAGATGGGAGGAACCACTTTCCTCAACTTTAACCTGTGTTATAAAGCAGTAGTTATTAAAACAGCATGGTATTGGAATAAATTCAGACCCTCAGATCAATCAAAGACTTGAATATTCAGAGATGTACCCATAAGCTTAAGATCAATTAATCTTTGATAAAGGAGCAAAAAACACAAAGTGGAGCAAGGAAAGCCCCTTCAACAAATGGTACTGGGAAAACTGGTCAACTACATGCAAAAAGTGAACTCAGACCTTTCTTTAACACCAGCACAAAGGTCATATCAAATGGATTAAGGATCTGGATCTTAGACTTGAAACCATAAAATACACAGAGGAAAAAGTAGGTAGAACACTCCATGACATTGAAGCTAAAGGCACCTTCAAGGATGAAAAATCACTGACCAAGCAAGTGCAAGCAAAGATAAATAAATGTGGGAGAACATTAAACTGAGAAGTTTCTGCACCTCGAAGGAAAAAGTGATTAGGATGCAAAAAGTGCCCACGGAATGGGAGAAACTGGGTACTTAGATGCCCAAGAACAGATGAGTGACTAAAGAAACTGTGGTACATCTCTACACAATAGAATACTATGTAGCCATTAGAAACAGTTAAGTCATAAAATTTCTCTATACATGGATGGAGATTATTATGCTGAGTGAAATAAATCAGAGGGAGGGGGATAGACAAAGAATAATCTCACTGATTTGTGGTATATAAGAAAAATCAAAAATTGAATGGTAATAATACCCAGAGACAATAGAAATGAGGGTCAATAGGAGCAGTCCATGGCTGGAAGCTTGCCATACATAGTGGTCAATGCAGTTAGAGTAAAGAAGGGACCACTATGACAAGGAAAAAACTTATCTCTCTGGGCAGAAATGAGGTGCTAAAATTGGATAAAGCAATATGCATGATAATACTCCTTCATTAACAATAGTGCAAACCAGAGTGTCAAAAGGGAGATAAAATGTAATCATAAGAAATGACCCTGAAGTACAATAACTAAATCTACTAACACAAATTTGGTTTCATGACATATCCTTATAATAGTTCATAGGGAAAATATTGGGGCTTTTGTCCCTCAAATCAAGAGTGAGCATCATCATGCAAAACAGATTATCCACAATATAATATCTAGGTAATATTTATCCCCCACACACATTTCTCTGATCATTTCGTGAATGAAATATGTTTTGGATATACTAGTCTTTCTTTACTGACCAAGAAATTTTATTAATGTGGTTATTCAATTCTCATAAAGATTGTTTAAATGATTTCTTCATATTTTTACAGATAAGATATTGATATAATATTTAGTTATGTGGAAAAACTGGGATTCAAACTTGAATTTAACACCATATGGCCTCCAACTTAAGTTTTTTGTTTTACTTTATTATGGTATAACAATAAACATTCATTATAATCATACTGCAGACTCTGAATTTGATCTTTCTAGGACTATAAATTAGTCTCCCATTCATTGGTGACGATGACCTACTGCTCCTTTCCACTTCTTCTCTAAGAAGGTGAATAGCCAGTAGTCTTCAAACTTTCTGTGTTCAATTAATTACATGAGAAATTCAACATTTTATAAAATTATCATTGTGTTACATGAAAGCCCCTTTATAAGCCTAAATATGTATCCTGAGTTTTGAGTAACATGGCTAGACTAAAGTATGATGTTCTGTAGGTTATCTTTTCAAAATGTAATTTTGACTTAAGGCATTTTTTAAAATTTTTTTTTAATTTTTGGGTCACACCTGGCAGCGCTCAGGGGTCCTGGCAGGCTCGGGGGACCATATAGGATGCCAAGATTCAAACCACCATTCCTCTGCATGCAAGGCAAATGCCCCACCTCCGGTCCCAACTTAAGGCATTTTTAAGTCAAATAGACTTATAATATATAGGGGTTTTTTTGGGGGGGGTTTTGGGCCACATCCGGTGACACTCAGGGGTTACTCCTGGCTATTTGCTCAGAAGTCGCTCCTGGCAGGCACGGGGGACCATATGGGGAACCGGGGGATCGAACCGCGGTCCATCCTAGGTTAGCACAGGCAAGGCAGGCACCTTACCTCCAGCGCCACCGCCCAGCCCCCGACTTATAATATATAAAATTAAGAAACTTGTACACATCTGACCAGGATAAAAGTAGTACTATATCCTGCTTGCCAGCCATTGAAGACAATTAAGGAAACATGGTGTTTCCTAAAGTGATGCAAAGATTTACTTTAAAGGAACAGATATATAGTAATTGTTTGCAAGTGCATCAAGGGCTTCAATAGAGAAAACTTGTTGTACTACCTAACTCTAACCTAAACTACCTAGCCTAAATCCTTCATAGCTTTGAAAAAAGTTACATAGCTAAAGACAATTTATGTTTTGCTTTATAACACCCTCATCAGTACCTGCTTCCCTCTCCTGCTCTAGATTACTTTCATTCCATCAAATAGGCATCTCTTGAAATTCTCTGCTTAATGTGTTCTTTTTCTTCCATACCTGATTATTTCCACTTTCACCAATGCCTGTCATATCTTTTTCTTACCCCCAGGTTAAGTTTAATCTTTCTAGACAATCTCATAGTACATTATTCTGTTTGTTGTATGACACAATTCTTTTTTGCTTATTTAATATTTATATATCTAACAAACAATCCCACAAAGAAATACACAAGCCTGACTCTCTACTTCAGGCATTGAATGCAGTGCCTGACATACTTGAGATATAGTTCCAAACCTCAATAAATATTTGTAAACTAACTAATAGCACCAGCAGATTTTAGTAATGGGGGAAAAAGTAGAACTGAAAAGAAAGGGGATGGGGAGACCTGTGGGTTGTGTTTAATATGACTTTCTGAAAAACCAGAGGGCATTACAAATTTTCCTGGACAAGGAGAGACTATATTTGGACTATATTTGGACATCTGCAGATGTCTCTTCACTTTTCTGGTGAGGTCTCCTTGGAAACTGTGCAAACATAAGATTGCCAACATACATGGTTTCTGGTGTTCATGGAATTAGTTGGAGGAAAATTCATAATGATTTTTATTTTATAGCTTTATCCTTCCTGATTTTGTAAAAATTTTGTACTTACAGAGAATATGAAGGAACCATCTGATCATGATTCAGATGGGTGGAAGTCAGATAAATCAAAGAGTAATAAACATCAACCTCGGTTATCCACTGGGTCAAGATGTAAGTAAAGAATGCACTTACTAAAAGAAACAATAAAGAATAAAAACTTAAAAATATTGGACTGCAAAAAAACAGGGGGGGCTGGAGATAGCATGGAGCTAAGGTGTTTGCCTTTCACAAAGAAGGACGGTGGTTTGAATCCAGGCATCCAATATGGTCCTCTGTGCCTGCCAGGGGTGATTTCTGAGCCTAGAGCCAGGAGTAACCCCTGAGCATTGCCGGGTGTGATCCAAAAACAAAAACAAAACAGAAAATATTGAACTGCATTTATTAGACAAAATTATATTTAAAGGGTGCATGTCTACGTTTACACATCAAATATCAGTTGTTTAATTTATTTGCTAAAATACAAATAAAGTAGGTGTGTTTCAATCATTTTATCTTCAGTTTTTAGTAAAAAGATATTACTGTTGGCACTGGAGCTATAGCTCAGTGGTAGAGCATTTACCTTGCATGTGGCCATCCCTGGCTGGATGGTGGTTCAATCCCCACCATCCCATATAGACCCCTGAGCCTGCCAGGAACAATTTCTGTTTTTTTTTTAATATAAATTTTTACTTAAGCGCCATGATTACAATCATGTTTGTAGCTAGGTTTCAGCTATAAACACAATACCCCCCTTCACCAGTGCAACATTTCTACCACCAATGCCCCCTTCTTCACCCACCCCTGCCTGTATTCAGGACAGGCATTCTACTTCTCTCATTCTTTGACATTGTCATGCTGGTTGTTAGTGTAGTTATTTCTCTAACAGAGTTCACCACTCTGTGGTGAGCTTTAGATTGTGAGCTGGTTCTTCCAGCCCTTCCAGCCCTTAACTCTATTGTCTCTGGGTCTTATTACAGTAATGCTTTTCATTTTTTTTTAAAAACCCATAGATGAGTGAGACTATTCTATGTCTATATCTCTCCCCCTGACTTATTTCACTTAACATAATAGATTCCATGTACATCCATGTATAGGAAAATTTCATGCCTTCATCTCTTCTGACAGATGCATAATACTCCATTGTGTGTGTGTGTGTGTATATATATATATATACATGTATGTATATATACATTCCAGAATCTGGCTATTGTAAATAGTGCTGCAATGAATATAGGTGTGTGGAAGGGAATTTTGAATTGTATTTTTGCGTTCCTAGGGTATATCCCTAGGAGTGGAATAGCTGGATCATATGGGAGTTCAATTTCCAGGTTTTTGAGGAATCTCCATATTGTTTTCCATAAAGGCTGGACTAGATGGCATTCCCACGAGCAGTGAATAAGAGTTCCTTTCTCTCCACATCCTCGCCAGCACTGATTGTTCTTATTCTTTGTGCCAGTCTCTGTGGTGTGAGATGGTACCTCACTGTAGTTTTGATTTGCATCTCCCTGATGGTTAGTGATGTGGAGCATTGTTTCATGTGTCTTTGGCCATTTGTATTTCTTCTTTGAGGAAATATCTGTTCATTTCTTCTCCCCATTTTTGATGGTGTTTTATGTTTTTTTTTATTAAGTTCTGTCAGTACCTTGTATATCTTAAATATTACCCCTTTAATTGATGGATATTGGGTGAATAGTTTCTCCCATTTTGTGAGTGGCTTTTGTATCTTTGGCACTATTTCCTTTGAGGTGCAGAAGCCTCTCAGCTTAATATAGTACCATCTGTTTATCTCTGCTTCCACTTGTTAGGAGAGTGCTGTTTCCTCCTTGAAGATGCCTTTAGTCTCAATGTCATATAGTATTTTACCTATGTGTTGTTCTATATGCCTTATGGTTTCAGGCCTGATATCAAGGCCTTTAATCCATTTGTATATGATCTTTGTGCATGATGTTAGATGGGGGCCTGAGTTTGCTGGTTAGCAAGTGGCTAACCAGTTGTGCCTACCCTACTTGTTGAAGAGGCTTTCCTTGCTTGCCAGGAGCAATTTCTGAGTGCAGAGCCAGGAGTAACCCTTGAGTGCTACTGAGTGTGCCCCCCAAAAGATGCTACTGTCATCTTTCTGCTGATAATGACCTATTGGCACAACTGATTTTACTTTCTAATGAAGTCTACTTAGTTATGAAATGTTAATGTATTTAGGTAGCTGGTTTAAAATTTATTAAAAATTACAAGTATTGTTAGAATAATTATATTATATATTATAATATTATAATTACAATATTATAATAAAATTTATGGTATTGATAAACAGAGTTACTGCACCCCACCATCACCAAAATGCCCAGGAACCGTCCCCACACACATAACATCTCATACATATAGTCCCTATTGCTACTCCAGTCTTATTTTCATTTCCTACTCCCCACCAAAGCTTTCAATATATACCTTGCAATTAGCTTTGTAATCCAAGGTTAAGGAATAGCTATTTAAAAAAAAGGAATAGCTACTGGATGTTGTATTATTACCTGAATTTGGCTTTATCTATTCCACAGCTGAGTGAGGTCATCTGGTACTTGTTCTTTTACCTTTGACAATTTGATTAATATTATGTCTTATTCTATTCATGTTATAGTTAACTGATGATTTCATCTTTTCTTAGAGTTTCATAATATTTCATTGTGCATGTATGTGTATGTAGCACATTATTTTTCTTGGAGGGGGAATGGTAGGGGTCACACCTGGCTGTGCTCAGGGCTTACTCAGGGCTTTAAACTCAGGAATGACTCAGGATGAATGAAGTTCAGGGTAGCATATATGGTTACAGAGATTGAGCCTGGGTTACCTGTGTGCAGGGCAAGTGCTTTACTCTTTTCAGTCCCTAACACATCATCTTATCCATTCATATATCATTGGACATGCTATAGTGAGCATTTATCTTTTTAGATGACTGTTTTTCTGTTTGGGTTGTAAATGAAAAGAAGTAGAATTTTTTTAATTGAATGGGAGTTCTATTCTTACTTTTATGTGACACTTCTACTTTCCATAGAGGATGAACCAGATGACATTCTATAGTGAATGAAAGTTCCCTTTTCATCAGATCCCTATCAACACAGGCTGCTTTGAGTCCTTTCAACATATACCATTCTCACTAGTGTAAAGTGTTATCTCATTGTTTTGATTTGCATTTTTTGAAAATAAATAATGATGAACACTTTTTTCTATGCCTATTGGACATGCATTTGTTGTCTTAGGAGAAGTGTCTATATTTCCCCCCATTTTTTGATGTGGTTATTGCTTTGTTTTGTAGTTGGATTTTGTGAATGCTTTATATATATTGGGTAGTAACCCTCAACTTTTTTAATGGAATTTTCTAATCAAGTTTAGTAGAAAAAGAAAAGAACTCTGGTGTTTGTTTGTTATTTTTTTAGTCATGGATCTTCTACTTATGATATGTTATTTCCTCTGTGAATCTCAACTCATTTATTAAAAATGGTAATAATTTTCAGTCACTTGAGGATTAAATTGGTTAACATCTATGAAAGGATATCACAGACCAAAAATCAAATAAAAATAATTTGTAATAGGATTTCATGTGTGTGATTGTGTGTGTGTGTGTGTGTGTGTGTGTGTGTGTGTGTGTGTGTGTGTGTGTGTGGTGGAGGGAATGCTCCTGGCTATTCTCAGACTTATTCCTGGATCTTTACTCAGGAATCAAATTTAATGAAGCTTGGAGGGAGTTTGGGAGACAATTTGTGGTACTAGGACTCATACTCAGGACAATTACATGCCAGCAAGTATCTAATATCATATATTAGGATTATAAGAAGCTTTCTGACTTTTTCTAACTTGGCAGCATGGTGTTAAGATGTCTTCATGAGATATTTATTGACTTTTGTAAGGTTTTAATTATAGTATAGTCTGAGATATTTAATTTGGACTCTTAATTCACAGTAAAAGTCCTAGGAATTCAATTTATTTCCAAAATTTATATTAAATTCTTTCTATCTGAGATATGTCTTATAAATCCACAGTCTCTTTACCTCATATATTAGATATTTATATCCTTTAGCTTAAATTCTTATAAGGGATTTATACTAAATTTTTGAGTCTCTTGTACTTCTTCTCCCACACTGGAGTTACCTTATATGAATATAATGTGCACATATATGTATATACTAAAAACTTTTGTTTGCTTCTCTTTTGTTTTTATAATTTTTTATTATAATAATTTCTTTATTTAAGCATCATGGTTACAGATTGTAATACACCAATCCTGAGATGGAAGAATACTGTCTGATTGACACAGTCACAAGAAAAAGCAGAGACTGGTTAAATGGTATTATGGGAGACTAGTTAGGATACTTCCTTTGGGTGGGGAGGAGAAGTTTAAGTATTGTCATTTAAGAATTTAAGTACTGTCATTTATGTATCTAGAATGCTAGATACATAAGTGTATCTAGAACTCTAGATATATAAATGTATCTTTCTTTCCCATTCAACTCAATTCAAATGTATCTTTCTTCCCATTCAAATGCTTATATCTTAAGAACCTTGTCCTATGTCCTATGTTCAGTTGGTTGGCTTCCCCAACCTTTTTGCTTCATTCAGATTGTGTTTGTCCTAGTTTCTAATCTTTTAGATTCATATCACATAGGTGTACTAAGGAAATTATTCTATTTATGACATTTTTCATTTTCTTTTGTTTTTAACCAGCTCTTTGACATCCCTGAATTATGGCATATTGATATATTTTAGTTAAACTTATATTTAGTCTTTTACTTGGATATGAGTATTAAAATTAGCTTAATATTTGAAGCCATTTTACTCCCATTATAAATATTTTCATTGATTTTAGCTTATTCCTGAGATATTCAGAAATAAATCATGCACAGGAAAGTTAATTTTTAATTTTAATTTTTTATTAAGAAAGCATGATTAAAAATGTTGAGTTTTTTTAGTTAATAGTTGATTTTTTGGCATAAGATTTTCCAGCACAAATTCCACCAATATTGTTAGCACCCCTTCTTAAGGTTTCTCCCACCACCACTATTCACCCTGCCTCTTTGACAGGCTCATTTAGAAAAGATGTTTTAAACAAAAATAATAAAGTTAGAAAAGCTAAATTTTTAGAAAAATTTTTGTTATCTAAGAAAAAAATTTTTAATTTTGATTTTATGATAGCATGGTAATTTACAAAGTTATTAATAGTTTAATTTTTAATTAATCATATTTTTTTGTTTGTTGGGGGTCACACCTGGCGATGCTCAGGGGTTACTCCTGGCTACGTGCTTAGAAATCTTTTGCTCCTGATTTGGGGGACCATATGGGATGTCAGAGGGAAGGGATCAAACCAAGGTCTGTCCTAGGTTAGTGCGAGCAAGGCAGACACCCTACTACTTGTGCTACCGCTCTGTTCCCTCCCCCTTTTTTTGTAATAGTTAAATTTTTTTTTGTTGTTTGTTTTTGGGTCACACCCGGCAGTGCTCAGGGGTTACTCCTGGCTCTATGCTCAGAAATTGCTCCTGGCAGGCACGGGGGACCATATGGGGCACTGGGATTCGAACTGATGACCTTTTGCATGAAAGGCAAACGCCTTACCTCCATGCTATCTCCCGGGCCCCTGTAATAGTTAACTTTTTTTTGGGGGGGTCACACCCGGTGACGCTCAGGGGTTACTCCTGGCTATTCGCTCAGAAGTCGCTCCTGGCAGGCACGGGGGACCATATGGGGAACCGGGGGATCGAACCGCAGTCTGTCCTAGGTTAGCGCAGGCACCTTATCTCCAGGCCCAGTACAGGGGGTATGGAAGGTACTTTGTATGCAACTGATCCCAGCTTGATCTCTATCATCATCTCCCCTGAGATCATAGAAGTAATTTCTGAGTGCAGAACTGGGAACATCCCTGAACACTGACTGCTAAGTGTGGCTTAAAATTCAAAACAAAGCAAAAACTCAAAACTCATAATCAAAACCAAAATAAGAATATTGGCTCTCGGATTTTTATAGATAACTGTTACTACCACCTTTATTTTACTTTTTTTTTTAGTTTTTGGATCATGAGTGTTGCATCTTGTCAAAAGCTTTCCCTGCATTGATTGATATGGTCATATAATTCTTAACTTTCTTTTTACTGATGTATGGTATATCATGTTGATTAAGGTATATTGAAGCAACCCTTCATCTTAGGTATGAATCCCACTTTATTAGGTGTATGATTTTTGATATGTTGATAGTTTTGGTTAGCTAGTATTTGATTAAGAATTTTGGCATCCATGTTCATTAGGAATACTGGTCTGAAATTTTATTTTATGTAAATGCCTCTCTACTTTTGTTATTAGTGTAATTTTGGCTTCATATAAGGTATTAAGGATTCCTGTGTCTTTGATGTTTTGGAAGAGCTTAACTAGTAAAGGTAGTAAATCTTTACTGAAAATTTGATAAAATTCACCTGTGACCACTCTGGTCCAGAATATTTATTCTTGGAGAGATTCTTAATTACTGTTTCAATTTACTTGCCTGTGATTGTCCTGTTCAGGTTTTCTACTTCCTCATTATTCAGCTTGGAGATATTACATAATTCTAGGAATCTGTCCATTTCTTCTGGGTTCTCTAGCCTAACAGAATAGAGTTGGTCACAGTAAGCTCTAATTATGTCTTGGATTTCTGGGTGTTCTGTTGTAATTTCTCCCCTTTTGATTCTGATATGATTTATTTGAACACTTTACCATTTTCCTTCTACAATTTGTCTGTTTGGTTTGTTGTTTTGAAGAATCAGCTTTTGGTTTCACTGACTCTTTGTATTGCCTTCTTGATCTCTGTAATCTTTCATTTCTGCTTTGGTTTTTATTTTTTCTTTTATTTTACTAGTCTTTGGCTTTATTTTTTGTTGGTTCTCCAAACATTTAAGGTATACAATTTTAACATTTTCTGATGTGATTTCTTTTTTTTTTTTTGTTTTTGGGTCACACCCGGCAGTGCTCAGGGGTTACTCCTGGCTCCATGCTCAGAAATTACTCCTGGCAGGCACGGGGGACCATATGGGGCACCGGGATTCGAACCGATGACCTTTTGCATGAAAGGCAAATGCCTTACCTCCATACTATCTCCCGGGACCCTCTGATGTGATTTCTAAGTGAAGAGTCCATAGTAACTGCTGAGCTCTGCTGGGTGAGGCCTCTAAACCCAAGACCAAACCAAACAAACCTCGCCCCCCCAAAAAAAACACCTCATTCACTGTGGCTGGAGTGATAGTACAGCATGTAGGGCATTTGCCTTGCATTTGCCGTGCATATGGCTTACCCAGGTTCAATTCCCAGTATCTTATATAGTCCCCAGAGATCATGAGGAATAATTCCTGAGTGCAAAGCCATAAAATAATCCCTGAACACTGGAGAGCCCCCAAACAAAGAACAAAACATAATAAAATACCTCATTCACTAGAAAATAAGAACAAAATAAAAGTACTAGTTACTTTAGAAATAAAAATATTTAAGTCTAAATTTATAAATTATTAAAGCAATTTAATTTCACTTGCTGTATGAAAGATGGTTCACGATATCTGGAAGACAATGCGGATGAAATTCAAGGGGAACCATCATATTTTGATGACACTGACTCAGATTTGGAAGGAAGTTTAAGTTCACATCAAGATGATTTTGAAGAAAGCAGTGAAGGTAAGTATCATTGTTTTCTGTTTCAAATGTTTTAATGACAAACTACCTAGACAAAATTGAGCATCTGTAATTCTTTAGAAAGAAAAATTTGCAACATGTGTGTATTTGAGGTTGGGTAATAAAAGAAAAGGCATCAAATATATT
>PVKC010041974.1:0-12051 GCA_004027635.1 Crocidura indochinensis
AAATGAATCAATTGGTTATTATCTTGGAGGAGTTTAGTTTTAAACCTGGAGCGTATATTAGAACCATTGAATATTATTAAATTTTAAATGTTTAATTTTATTAAATTTTATTAAATTCTAAAATTAATAAATGTTTAATTGAATCGCATCAAGTCACATTTTACAAAGTGGTTCATGATTTTTAGTCATACAATATTTCAACATCCATACTTGCAGCAGTACATATTTCTTCCAATAAATTTCTTCAGTTTCCCTCTTGCATGCCTCTATTTTTCTCTATGGCAGCCAGATTTTTTCTCTTTCTCTCTTTTTTTCCCCCTTCTGGCATATTGGTTTTACATATCTTTAAGGAATGGTATCATTTATATAACTTTATTTCCTTTCAGCACCTATTCTTGTCCAGGGAGTTTATTTCTAGCTATCATTGTCAAAGTGGACTACACTTCTCTAACTACACATCCCACTTTGTTGGCGACAATTTTCCTACCATGGATGAGTTCTGCTACCCCTAGTCTCTATTTCCTTTTGATATTATTAACATATATTTTAAATATACCACACATAATTGAAATTATTATATGCCTATCCATTTTTGACTGATTTCATTCCTAGAGCTCTTGGCTTTAAGAACCAAATCTCTTAATATCCATACTCATGACTGTTGATGAATGTGTAACATTTTAGTCTAAGGAATAGAGGATATTGGGTTAGAGTGATAATATATTGGGTAGATGCTTGCTTTGCATGCAACAATCCCTGGTTTGATCTCTGTCCTCACATATGTGTTGCCAAGAACCCTAGGAGTGATCTTTGAGTACAGAACCAGGAATAAACCCTGAGCATTCCTGAGTGTGATTCATAATATAAAATACAAATATAGAAGAGCTTTCACTACTTATTCTCTGCATTATGAACCAGGTGAGACGTAATTTACTACCCTCCACTCCCACCCCAACCCCTTGTAATTGCATAGAGAATTTTTTATTTTTATTAATATATTTATTAAACACCTTGATTAAAATATGATTGTAGTTGGGTTTCAGTCTTACAAAGAATACCCCCTTCACCAGTGCAACATTCCCACCACCAATGTCCCAAATGTCCCTCCTCCCCACCGCTCCCCTGCCTGTACTCCAGACAGGCTTTTTACTTCTCATTTATTCACTTTGTTATGATAGTTGTCAGTGTAGTTATTTCTCTAACTGCATTCACCACTCTTTGTGGTGAGCTTCATGCTGTGAGCTGAACCTTCCAGCCCTCATCTTTTTGTATTTGAAAGTTATTGAAAAGATGTCTTTTATTTTTCTTAAAAGCCATAGATGAATGAGACTATTCTGCATCTATCTCTCTCCCTCTGACTTATTTCATTCAGCATAATAGATTCCATGTACATCCATGTATAGGACAATTTCATGACTTCATTTCTCCTGAAGGCTGCATAATATTCCATTGTGCATATGTAACACAGTTTCTTTAGCCATCCTTCTGTTGAAAGGCATCTTGGTTGTTTCCAGAGTCTGACTATTGTAAATAACGCTGCAATGAATATCAGTGCGAGGAAGAGATTTTTGAATTGTATTTTTATGTACCTAGGGTATATCTCTAGGAGTGGTATAGCTGGATCATATGTGAGCTCAATTTCCAGTTTTTTTTTTTTTGCGGAATCTTCATATTGTTTTATTTAAAGGTTGGACTAGTTGACATTCCCACAAGCAGTGAATAAGAGTTCCTTTCTCTTCACATGCCCTCCAGCACTGCTTGTTCTCATTCTGTGTGATGTATGCATATAGAATTTTTATCTAAATTGTGTACTCTTCCTTTCTCAGGGATATTTGAAATTTACTGCCAGGCAGCTAGCCACAGAGAAGCAGGAATGAAAGCCATTTATAATGTCTCCCAGTGTCCTGTCCACAAATCCATACCTCAGCAACACTACCAGGCTGCAAGAACTTACTATATTATGGCAGAGGAAATAGAGTGGGACTATTGCCCTGACAGGAAATGGGAACTGGAATGGCACAATCAGTCTGCAGACAGGTAAGCTTTCAGAAAAGGAAATATAATTTATCAAATCTTGAAATCATTTTAGAGATAAATATATTTAAATTCTGAGAAAAGAAGGTAACTATCTAGTCTTCTAATAAGATGCCCAGAAGTAGCAGCAAAAGCTCAAAGATATTTAAGCTATAGTCCAGAACTTTGTTATTCTAGTGTGGCACTAAAATAAAAGACTTACTATATTTGATTCTCTTTTTCTATTTAATCAGAAATATTAAAATTTACATTTTAAATAGTTATTAAAACAACTGAATACTCTGGAACTTATTAGTAGACAGAGTTTTCATGAAAAGACAATTTGGTACTACAGGCCTTATTGTATCATTGTCAGAGGACTGGTTGCAGAGAATGAGAAAAACAAACACATAAATGAGACAAACTTATAGAGTTTTCCAGCTTTAGATTCATCTGGATAAACATAAGTGGTTTCATGGGCAGACACTCTTTTAGTATCTTATTGCATCTCAACCCAGATATGAACACTGTTTAAGTTGACAGAGTCATTAAAGACGATGAGTAAGCACATCCACATTCAGTAGGTACACAAAAGCAGATACTAAATTATTCTGCATAGGCAATCAGTGAGCTCCCTAAAGGTATAAAAGTGATAGTTTTCTGTTTTCCCTTGTTACTTTCCACATTGAAAAGTCCCTAAAATAGTTTATTCTATGCTCTCCTAGGAACACTTTTGAATTTTTTTTATATTTTCCTCTATTCTATTCATCCTGAATGTGTATTTGAGAATCTTTATGTCTTAAGAGGTAATTTGTTTTGCCCAGTGGAATATACCAACTTGGGTGTTTATTTTGTTAGGGAGATAATTTCTTGAGATTTATTTAATAAATTTTAAGTTATTTGTTCACATAGAGTATGCACCTCAACTTTTCAGGGTCTGTAGGTGATATTCTTTCATAACTGATCTCTGGAACTAATATTCCCATTCTAGCTATAATTCTTCCTTGTTCACAAAAAGGCAAAAATTATGTTCAATACAAGCTAGTGTGGTCTGTAAGTAGTTTAAATGAGAGATTCACACTTTAGTATGCACTGAATTTATTCATAACAACAAAATATATGCAGAAAAGTGTTAACATGTATCATGTTTTGACAAACACTTGTTAAAAACATGTATGTATGATTCTATTTTCAAAAAGAAATAGGAAAAATAGAAACTGGAAGCTGAGTAGTCTTGTATGGCTCTTATACTTTATGCTGTTTCTTCTTAACTTGAACTTAGACTTGCTGAAGAGGCATTTTTATCTGGGGTATGTTTTACTCAGCTTTAAATTGATATGGGATCGTTGAAAGAACTTTACTCAAAGGGCATAAAATATAAAGCAATATGATTGATTCTTAAGGTCCTATTTACCATTCTGTCTGGAAGAATCAATGAGATACTGGAGCACTACTTTTACCTCCAAAACGCCCATACCATTAGTGTCTTGGAGATATCAAATATAAAATGAATAAACTATCTTCTTGTAAATATGAAAACAGGAATATTTAAAATATTGTTTATTTCCATTTCTCCCATACTTTGCTCTCCAAAAGAGAAGCCAAATTCACCTAGTGATTTTGTTGAACTAATTGAATGTAAGAAATAAGTAAATTTAGAGCTAGAGCCCAGGCCTTTTAATTCTTTCTGAGGTGCTTTTATAAAAGTTATTAAAATTTCTATCTGAATGATAGTAAACAAGGGATCATAAATAGAACAGAATGTGCCATGCTATTTTGAGAGAAGAGTTACTCATAGCTGTTATCAGAACTCATTTGCCTGTGCTCAAGGGACCATATGCAGTGCTAAGGATTAAACCTATATTGTCTACATGCAACAAAAGAATTTTACACACTGTACTATTTCTCTCATACAAGCTCACCATGTTTAATCGTGATTATTCCATTAATTTAAGCAATATGAGAGAAGAATAGGTAACTTCCTTCTTTCTGTGAGACTGTCTGACATAGCCTACCCATATACAAAAATGAGTTAATGCCCAGGTTCTGATACTACTCTTTGGCTTCCTCTAGTTATAGTCATGTCTTTCTGAGCAACAAAGATGGTCTCCTGGGTTCTAAATACAAGAAAGCTGTATTTAGGGAATATACGGATGGATCATTCAGAATCCCTCGGCCAAGGACTGGATCACAGGAGCACTTAGGACTCATAGGTAAGAGAATTCCACCCATATCCCAGTGTTCTGGGAACTTGTGAGCTCCTAGTGAGATGATCTAGTAGCTGTACAGATTTCCCCATTTCCTATCATCCTCCATTAATAAAAGAAGAATGATAGATAGAACAGAAATGATAGTATTTTTAAAAGTAAAACTTGAATTAAACATCAACAGGAGTAATTGAATTAGCCATGGTTTTTAGCATAAAGCTGCTATAATATTGATCCTAATTTTCTAGGCTATCAATAATCAGGAAGATCAGAGAATAAATAAAGTTTAAATGATACATAATATGGGAACACTAAAATTCAGAAAAAATTGGCATAGAGAAATAGTAGTATCTTTACACCCTAATTTAAATATTAATAAAATTTTATCTATTTTTGTAAGAAGAAAAAATTCCTTCTGATACAGAATATGCCCATTTAAAGATCCCAGAAATTTTATGCTCTGTAGAAAACTTATTTCTTTGTCATCTATGTTTCCACAGAACTCCTTTTTTATTTTTCTGGACATATCTGGCTGAGTTCAGGATTTAGACTTGCCACTGTGCTCAGAGATTATACTGGGCAAGATTCTGATGACCATACAGGGTACCAGGCATGCACTATATTTCTCTGGACCCTCACAAAGTCTTGATTCTCTTTATACTTGGGCTGGTATATAATGGAGCTGTATTGCTTTCAGTCTGTTGTTGACATAGAGCTTCTGAAATTTAGAATGGAGTCATTCTAATCTAAAGATTATTTCTCAGTGAAATCCCTAAATGTATGTTCCTTTTTTTACTAGTCCTTCTATTATTAATTTACTAGTAATATTTTTCCTTCTTTAATAATCAGGTCCAATGATCAAAGGAGAGATTGGTGATATCTTAACTGTGGTATTCAAGAATAATGCCAGTCGTCCCTATTCAGTGCATGCTGATGGAGTGCTAGAATCCAGCAGTGGCTGGCCACTGGCTGCTGTACCTGGTGAGCAAGAACACTTAATAAAGGAATACATAATGAGAAATACCATTGCATTAGCCACCAAGATTGGATTTTTCTAAGAGAATATGAAGAGTGATACTACCAAAGACTCAGTCACATTCCAAGTTTCTCTCTATGACAAACTCATTTTCTCAATTCCTGGACAGATTACCAAATTAAGTTATTTTTATCTCAATTATAAGATGGATTACCAACCTCAGATCTCTTGACACTTAAGAAATATATAGCACTTGTCATAGAATAGGCTTCTTTCTTCAGAATCTGAGGCTAAATTTGATCATATTTTAGCTTGTAATATTGAATAAAAATGATAAGCTCTAGACAATTGACTGATCCTTAACTTCAAAAATAAAATACTTAGGGGCCGAAGCAATGGGGCACTGGTAGGGTATTTGTCTTTGACTTAGCTGATCCAGGAAGGACCTCGACTTGATCCCCAGAGTCCAATATGGTCCCCCAAGCCAGAAGCAATTTCTGAGTGCATAGCCACGAATAACCACTGAGTGTCACCGAGTGTTGCCCATAAACAAAAACTAAAAACCTTACACAGTTATTTGGACAACCCTAATCCTAATATACTAATCACAGTTACATGCTAGCATTTTAATAATAAATGTATGGTAACCATATAATTTTATCATTTTTCCATTGATTAATAAATTGAATAAATCCTAGAGACCTACTGGAACCAGGAACAATTTTAGAAGCCATAGACACAATATTATTAATAGATTTTACCACTTTTATAGCTAATTTTTGTTTGTTTGGGTGGGCACACCTGGAGGCACTCAGGAGTTACTTCTGGCTCTGCACTCAGGAGTTACTGCTGGTGGTGCTCAGTAGACCATATAGGATGCCAGGGTTAGAACCCGGGTGGGCCATGAGCAAAGCAAACGCTCTACTTGTTACATATCATTACAGCCCATATAAGCCATTTTTATTTTTAAAAAGGACACAGGAATTAGCCTTTAACAAATTAGCAAAATGTGCCTTCATTAAAGCCCTCTGTAGGGACTGGAGTGGTTGCATAGTGGTAGGGCATTTGCCTTGCATGCTGCTGACTCAGGATGGACTCGGGTTTAATCCCTGGCATCCGGAACCAAGAGTGATTACTGAGTACAGAGCCAGGAGTAAGCCCAGAGGGTGTGGCCCCCCAAAACAATCAAACAAACAAAAAATAAAGATCTCTGTAACTGCTTGTCTTTTTTTATATACATGGTTAAATTATTAAAGTTAGCACACTGGTTGAAATTATTTTTGTTTTTGTTTTTGGCCCACACCTGGTGGTGCGCAGGATTTACTCTAAATTCTGGTACAAGTTTGTCCCCTTTCACCACTCCTATTGAACATAGTGCTGGAAGTACTTGCTATAGCAATTAAACAAGAAAAAAGATATCAAGGAAATCCAGATAGGAAAGGAAGAAGTCAAGCTATCACTGTTTGCAGATGACATGATATTCTACTTAAAAAAGCCTAACGACTCTACTAAAAAGCTTCTAGAAACAATGGATGCAAAAATAAAATTTGTAAATAAACTATGATACATAAACCTACCTAAAAGTAGCCTCCATATTTTACTTCTATTTACAAATCGTGATCACAAAGTTGTTCATAATTGAATTTCAGGTTTATAATATACACTATTCTTCACCCAGGAACGTTTCCTGCCACCAATGTTCCAGTTTCCCTCTGACTCTCCCCGCCTGCCTATGCCTATGGAGGCAGGCATTTTACTGAATTCTCTCTCTTTATCGCTCTCTCATCTCTCTCTCCATATCCATAATATTAAATCTTTTTCTCCCAAACATTAAATATCTCTATCTCTCTCCTCTAAACATTAAATTACTTCAGAGTTCTACAAAGAGTTTTAATCAGATAGTTTGTTAATTTATAATAATACTATAAACAGTTAAGTCTCTATGATGATTATTATGGCAGGAGTATTTCTTTACATATTTAGTGTGGACAATATTTTTAAGCAGGTTTCTATCAGATTTGACAGCAGTTTTATTAATGAGTTGTCTTTTCAGATAGAAAATTCTATTTCATGCTGCTAAACAAATAGAATATTTTTGTCCATTGATATTTTAATTTTTCATTTACATCACTATTAATAATGTTTCTCATGCAAATCATTGCAACACCAAGAGCATCACCATTGTACAACTACTATTTCCCCAAGGACTCAATTTCCATTCCCTCTCATATCCATGTCAATTTTCTGGATAGTTTCATGGTTCTGTCTTTGTAACATTTATATCTTTACAGCTGCCATATGAAAGAAATTATTTTACATGTGACATTTTCATGTGAATGACTTCACTCAGAATGATATTATTTTGCCAGGAAGATTTATGAAAATTGAATTATTTAATTCTTTCTTAGAGCTAAGTAGTATCCCATGATATATATGTATATATATATGTGTGTGTGTGTGTGTGTGTGTGTGTGTGTGTGTGTGTGTATGTATACATATCCCTACTTCTTGATAGATTCACCTATAATTGGGCATTTGAATTGGTTCTGTATTTTGGCTGTTGTAATCTGCATCAATGATCGTGTATGTGCATATATTCTTTCAAATAATTATTTTCATATTTTGAAACAGATGCCAATAAGAACTATTGCTGAATCATGGAGAATTATATTTCTGTTTATTTTTTACTGAGAGTAAGATTTATTAAATTAATCTGCAGTTAGAAAATCTTTTTACTTTTTATTTATATCTCTATTTAAACACCTTGAATACAAATATGATTGTAGTTGAGTTTCAGTCATGTAAAGAACACCCCCTTCATCAGTACAACATTCCTACAAGCAATGTCCCAAATCTCCCTCCTGCCAGCCCACCCCTGCCTGTACTCTAGAAAGACTTTCCACTTCCCTTATTTATTCACATTGTTATGATAGTTCTCAGTGTATATATTTCTCTAACTGCACTCACTACTCTTTGTGGTGAGCTTCATTTCAAGAACTGGAATTTCCAGCCCTCCTCTCTTTGTCTGAAAGGATTATTGCAAAATGCCTTTTATTTTTCTTAAAACTCATAGATGAGTGACGCTATTCTGCTTCTATCTCTCTCCATCTGACTTATTTCACTCAGCATAATAAATCCCATGTACATCAAAGTATAGGAAAATTTCATGACTTCATCTCTCCTGACCTCTATATAATATTCCATTGTGTATATGTAACAGTTTCTTTAGTCATTCATCTGTTGAAGAGCATCTTGATTGTTTCCAGAGTCTGGCTATTGTAAATAGTGTGGCAATGAATATAGGTGTGAGGATCATAGAGTCTGTTTTCATTCCAATACCATGCTGTTTTTAATAACTATTGCTTTGTAATACAGTTTAAAGTTAGGTAAATTTATGCCTCCCATATTCTTTTTCCCAATGATTGCTTTAGATATTCAAGGTTGTTTATTGTTCCAAATGAATTTCAACAATGTTTGATCCACTTCTTTGAAGAATGTCATGGGTATCTTTAGAGGAATAGCATTAAATCTGTATAATGCTTTGGGGTGTATTGCATTTTAATGATATTAATCCTGCCAATTCATGAGCAGGGCATGTGTTTCTATTTCTGTGTGTCCTCTCTTATTTCTTGGAGTAGGACTTTATAGTTCTCTTTACATAGGTCCCTCACGTCTTTGGTCAAGTTGACTCCAAGATATTTGAATTTGTGTGGCACTAATGTGAATGTTATTGCCTTCTTTTTTTTGTTGGTCTTTTTGGGTCACACCCGGCAGTGCTCAGGGGTTACTCCTGGCTCCATGCTCAGAAATTGCTCCTGGCAGGCACGGGGGACCATATGGGGCACCGGGATTCGAACCGATGACCTTTTGCATGAAAGCCAAACGCCTTACCTCCATGCTATCTTCCAGGCCCCTGTGATTGCCTTCTTAATATACACCTCTCCCCTATCATTATTGATGCATAAAAAGACCACTGATTTCTGTGTGTTCATTTTGTATCCTGCCACATTGCTATATTAGTCTATTGTTTCTAGGAACTTTTTGGTAGATTCTTTAGGATTTTCTAAGTAGAGTATCATGCCATCTGCAAACAATTAGAGTTTGACTTCTTCCTTTCCTATCTGGATTCCCTTGATATCTTTTTCTTGCCTAATCTCTATAGCAAGTAGTTCCAGTACTATGTTGAATAACAGTGGTGAGAGAGGACAGACCTGTATTGTACCGGAATTTAGTGGAAGAGCTTTTAGTTTTACTCAATTGAGGATAATATTTGCCACTGGCTTGTGGTAGATGGCCTTGACTATATTGAGGATGGTTCCTTTCATTCCCATCTTGCTGAGAGTTTTTTTTTTATTTATCAAGAATGGGTTTTGGACCTTATCAAATGCTTTTTCTGCGTCTATTGATATAATCATGTGATTTTTATTTTTCTTGTTGTTGATGTTGTGTATTATGTTAAACCATCCTTGCATTCCTGGACTGAAACCTACTTGATCTTAGTGAATGTTCATCATGATGAGGCATTGGATCCTATTTGCCAGGATTTTGTTGAGAATCTTTGCATCTATGTTCATTAGGAATATTGGCCTGTAATTTTCCTTTTTGGCAGCATCTATGTCTGGCTTCGTTATCAAGGTGATATTGACTTCATAAAAGCTATTTGGGTATGTAACCCTTTTTTCAATTTCATGAAAGAGCCTGGGCAGTATTGGTAATAGTTCTTCTTGAAAGGTTTGAAAGAATTCAATAGTGAATCCATCAGGCTTTTGTTTTTGGGCAGATATTTAATTACTTTTTTAATTTCCTCAATGGTGTTGGTGGTGTTTATATATGCTATATCTTTCGTATTGGACTGTGGAAGGTTGTAGGAGTCCAAGGATTTATCTATTTCTTCCAGATTCTCATATTTGGTGGCATAAAGTTTCTTAAAGTAGTCTCTGATTACCCTTTGAATGTCTGAAATTTCTGTATTGATCCCCATTTTCATTTCTAATAAGGGTTATCAAGTTTCTCTCTCTTTGTGAGTTTTGCCAATGATCTATAAATCTTGTTTATTTTTCAAAAAACCAACTTCTGCTTTCACTGATCTTTTGGATTGGTTTTTGGCTTCCACTGCATTAATTTAAGCTTTAAGCTTTGTTATTTCCTTCTGTCTACCTATTTTTGTTTCCTTTTGTTCATCATTTCCTAATTTTATGAGCTGTATCATTAGGCTATTCAGGTATGCCCCTTCTTCATTCCATATGTGTGCTGGCAATGCTATAAATTTTTTTCTCAGAACTGCTTAGCTGTGACATATAGATTCTGATAGTTTATGTCTTCACTGTTATTTGTTTCCAGGAAATTTGTGATTTTTTTCTTTGATTTCATGTTGGACCCACTGTTTGTTCAGTAGCAGGCTGTTTAATTTCCAGTTATTAACATCCTTCTTCTGTGTCCCTTTGTAGTTCACATATAATTTCAGAGCCTGCGGTCACCAAAGGTAGCCTGCAAAATTTCTGTCCTCTTGATTTATGGAGGTATGCTTTATGTGCCAGCATGTGGTCTATCCTGGAGAATGACCCATGTACATTGTAGAAGAATGTGTATCCAGGTTTCTGGGGATGGAGTGTTCTATATATATCTACTAGGCCTCTTTCTTCCATTTCTCTTTTCAGGGCTAGTATATTTTTGTTGGGTTTCAGACTGTTTGACCTATCAAGTGTTGACAGGGCCGTTTTGAGGTCTCCCACAATTATTGTGTTATTATTAATGTTTTCTTTATAATCTGTCAATAATTGTATTAGATAATTTGCTGGTCTCATATAATGTGAATATATGTTTAGTTGTCCTCAGCTGCAATTACCCTGTTGGAGAGGCTCTCCGTTGAGTATTTCAGTTGAGCTGCTGTGTTTTTCAGATCTTTTATTTCAGTTTGGAGTATTTTGATTTCTGTCTTTGTGTTCTGTTCAGCTAGAGCTATGTTTTCTTTGATTTCCATGAGGATCCTTCATATTTCTATTCTCAACTCCTTATCTGAGAGGTTAATCAGATGGTTGGTATTTTTTGATCATCAGAGCTATCTTCATTCTCTGTGCATGATGTTTGCCTGCGAGGTTTCCTTATTGTTATGCTTTTAGTGTGATTTTTCTACATGTTGTTGGGTTCATAGGTTAGAAAGAGCGCTCGACTGTGAAGCGAAGCGTCCGTGCTCTTCTGGAGCCTCTAGGAGAGCAATTTTGCTGGGCCTTTCTCGGCCCACTCAGGAGAGGTTCAGGAGAAGAACAGTAGAGAAACACGCACAGGTGACACGCACAGTCTCTCCCTATTGGTAATCACACAGCAGGGCCAGATTCCTCTTGCCTGACTTCACAGACAAAGGGATCTGCCTTCTTGCAAGTTTATGCTGATAGCTGGTTTTCACTCAGGGATCCAGTGGACACTTCTCGGCCTACTCTGGAGTGGTTCAGAAGAAGATCAGTAGAGAAACATGTCCAGGAGACACTCACAGTCTCTCCCAATTGGAAATCACATAGCAGCGCCAGATTTCTCCCACCTTATTTCACAGACAAAGGGATCTCTATATTCCTATTTTTTGAGAAATCACTATATTTCCTTCCATAGAGTTTGTACAAAGCTGTATCAAAATAGTATTTTTGTGAAGAACTTTATTTCTAGTAATTACAGAACTAATAAATGTCCATACCATAAGAAAATAAATCAGCATTTGTTAAGGAAATACATTCAATATATGTATATACTTTTTTGATTAAAATAGCTAAATGATTATCCTTCTAAAATAAAAATATCAGTATGAAAGCAATATATTTATCAAATATATATGAATTTATTTATTTATTTTGGTTTTTTTTATTT
>PVKC010041975.1:0-12050 GCA_004027635.1 Crocidura indochinensis
GAACACACTGTGAGAAGAGAGTGGTAACAAGAATGTAACATGCTTCCAGAAATTCAGATCTCTTTGCTGAGGGTAAGGGGGTGCTCCCAAGTGGTATTCAGTGTGCCTGTAGCCAGTCTCAGCAATTCTTGGCCAGTAGGCCCTGATAAGGACTCATCACCACTAGTGAGAGCCCAACCGCAGCACTGGTAGCCACACCTGGCACCTAGGGGGCACCGTAACCTGCCTGGAGCACAGGGACCAAAAGGCACTGAAGAGGGAACTATTTCTACCACATAAGAACATGCACCATACCCCCTGAACTATCTCTCTGGCCCCAAGTCAGTTATTTAAATAGCTATAATCGCACTCTGAAAATAGCAGTCTTTGAAAAGAATCCTTGACATTACCAATTTCACAGAACAACTCGATTTTGTGTACATAAAATATGCTTTCATATTTTTCTGCTTTTTCTACAAGCAACATCCATTCTCCTAGTCAAGTCTAAATATTTAGCAGTCTGTACAAATTACCCCGATCTTTCTCAGATGAAAGTGCCTACTCTCATTCTTGTCCTTCCATCATTCGGGCCTGAGGAAACAGAGCCTGCACCCTTTAAGACCACGGCACATAAAGCATTGTGTCATCAGTAGAACAGCAGCACTCTGTCCCTAAGCACCTCATTGTCTCCTAAATGGCTTCAGCTACAAATAATCCACTGGCAAAAAGACTTTATGAAAACCTCAGGGCAAAAGGAATGATCACCACCTTTGCAGCCAGCCCCTTGGGGGAAACAAGGAGCCACTTAAAAACAGGCTTAGAATTAACCTCACAATAACAAGTGGAAGACCTTCGGGAGCCCTTCACACATCATCTGAGTATAACCCAGAGATTAAGCACACTGGAGCAGGAGTGCCTGGGCTCAAATGCAGACTCCACCACTTCCCAGCTATGAGCTAAGGCAAGTTATGCTCCCTGTGCCTCAGTGTCCCTGCCTTTCAAGCTGAGAATCATTCAAGTACTTCCTCACGGGTTGTTGTACAAAATAAATTGATCAATATATGCAGAGCACTCAGAATTGTGCTTAGCACACATGGTAAATTTTCAATTTTCCACACTCCTCCCTAAAATGTATTGAGCACTTTCTATGAGCATACTGTTTACAAAGTAGAGGAAGATAGAACCTGAAAAGATGCAAACAAGGTGTCATGAAGATATAGGAGCAGCCACTATAAAGTGAAACAAGAAAATGACATAAGAGATGATGCTTAAACAGACATTGATAGAGAAGGGCTGGCTAGAGCAATAGGACAGTAGGTAGTGGACATGCTTTGCATGTGGCTGAACAGGGTTCATCCCTGGCACCCCATATGGCCACACAAGCACTACTATGCACCACCAGGGGTAATTCCTGAGCACAGAGCCAGGAGTAAGTCCTGACCATCACTGTGTTTAGCCCCAAAAACAAAACAAACAAAAAAAAGAATAAAATATTCTAAAAATACCACGAAGGAAAAATATTACTTTTCTTATATTAAACAATGGGAAAGGTCAAGCTTATTGCCCACTAAAAAATATACTGTAAAATATATCTGAAATATATCTGAAAAAAATACTGCTTTTAATATATGTGGATTTTTTAAAACATTGATAGTCTGGATCCTCAAGTCAGACATACTGACTTCAATTCAAAACTGGTTTTACTATATAGAATCATTATCTTAATAATGACTTAAGTTGCATAATTTCAACAATATCTTCCTCCTGGAATCACTGTGTAGATTAGAGATGATATCCTTAAAGTTTCTAGCCTGATGCCTGGCAGTTAACAATAAACTATATTATCTACATTATCATTATGTTATCATTATATCGATAGTATCACTCTTGTGGGTCCTGAGGACAGAGGTCTTCTTTTACCTTTTCATAGTATCCTATGCTATGTTCTCTACATAAAAGATACTCCTAATTATTTAAATCTATGATTATGGAGAGGGGAAAGGGCCAAGGAATAGGGTTCAAAATGGATCATACAACCAATATGTCTGAGTTTGTTCCCAGGCATTGCAGTCTTGCCCCATGCCCAGTACCACCAGGTATAAACCCTATTCTTTATTTTGTTCATTTGCTTTGGGCCACACCCAGCAGTGCTCAAGGATTACTCCTGGTTCTGCACTCAGGGGTCATTTCTGGAGGTGCTCAAGGGGCCATATGAGATGCAGAGGATTGAACCTGGATCAGCCATGTGCAAGGTATAAATAAATGCCCTACCTGATGTGCTATGGCTCCAGCACCTGAGAACCCTATTTAAAATAATAATAATAATAATAATAAAGGAAAAACCAAACAAAAAGCTAGTGCATCTTGAGAAGCAGGAGGGGCCTTGAGGGAGCCTCCTGAGGCCATTCATCGCAATACTTAACCCAGCAGACTGATTCAATGCTAGGGCACTGAGGAAGCTGCTGCTCAGGCCCAGAGATGCTGGGGACCACCAGGACCAGGCCCAGTGATGCTCAGGGGGACCTTGGAATCAGATATCAAATTCAAGTCACTATGGATGAACCAGTGAGTACACTCACAGTCCTACAAATGATTTTTCCGAATCCCTCCACAGATAAGCAATATGGAAGTTTAAACAGTACAGGGTTTAAGACACCTGCTGTGCATACAGCAGATTCCATATCAATCTAGGACAATGTGAGGGCCCCTGAGCATCCTCGGGTGCAACCTCCATGTAGAGCCAGGAAAAAAAACAACAGGCATGGCCAAAATTCATTTTTCAAGTTTAAGATACCTTTATGAATACTGTATGGTTTTAAACTTTAATTTTAAAAACTTTTTTTTAGACAAATAGGGTTTTTTAGGGCTGCGGTAGAATTTGAGTGCTATGGGCTTACTATTGACTATGTATTCAAGAAGCACTCACTCTAAGTGGGGGCCTAGGGAACCATATGCAGTGCTGCAGCTGACATCTAAGTCTGTCACATGCAAGGCAAGCATCCTACCTGCTGTATTCTCTCTCCAATCCTACTGGATGGTTCTAAGAAATGGAACTGCATAGCTTTAAAATCAGAATTCTGGGGCCGGAGAGATAATACAATGGATAATGCAATAGCCTAGCATACAGCAGACCCCCATTGAGTGGCATTCCATACAGTCCCCTGAGCTCTACCAAGAGAAATTCTTGAGTGTGAAGCCAGGAATAATCCCTGAGCATCACCAGTTGTGACCCAAAAGAACAAACAAACAAAATTAGATATATTACTGTCCAAAAACAACCCTACACAAAATAAAGCATGCTTTTTCTTATAACATTTCATTTTAATTTCTGTTTTATTATTATTAACACAAAAATAATACATCCATGTTATAAAAATAATATAAAATCAATAAAGTATGAAGTAAATAAGACATAATCTCTATGCTGAACATACATAATTTCACACACATTTCCAATGCAAATAAAATAATTTAAAAACTGCTATAATACCACAAAAGCCTTGTTTCTAATTTCTACATTATGACAATCTTCCTGTATCAAGAAGTGACATAAATTTCATCGTTGTAATTACTCTGTTCATTATATGGGTATAAGTCTGTAATTTACTTAATTAATCATCTACTGGACATTTAAATTATTTCTAATGCTTCCATAATGCACATAATAAAAGTAAGATACTTTTTAAACTTTTCTGGTTAATTCCTTAGAGTATATGCCTAGGTATATGTTTTGCAAGCTGAAAGACATATTTTTTTACTCTCCCTTGCATGTGGTCAAGATCCTGGTTTGAATCCACAGTACCACATCAGATTCCCTGAGCAGCACCAGGCATGACCCATAATTCCCAAGTGGGGGGGGGGCACCTATTTCTTGCTACACAGGAATTCATTTTAATCTGTCTTCATGTGAAAGGAAAAAAATTCTTTAAGACTACTGTCTCACTTTTGCCTCATCTTGACATTTCTGAACAGTCAAATATAAACAAATAGCATCCCACTTTTACAAAACAATCAACTGGATAAATGGACAAAAAACATCAATACTTAGATTTAAGAGCAAACCTTACACAGAGCTTCAACTAAAAAAAATGAAATACTCCAGAAGCATTTAGGAAGCACTTTGTCTTCCCAAAAGAGGTTAAGAGGGAAATGGAGAGATCAGAGTACAATGGATCTCTACTGGATAGCCTTGGAAGGATAGATTTCAGGAGAAAAATAGACATTTTGCTAATCACCTCATAACCTCCTAAGGCAGGGTTCTAATGTATGAACTACCAGGATGGTCTAAGACAACCTTCATTAACCCATTTACGTTAATTATTTTCATTAAAGATGGGGTGCATAATAAGGGTTCAAAATGACAAACTGTAGGCAACTCATCTATCCTAGTAAGAGTCCTTGAAAAAAACATGAAACAGAAAATTCCACATTAGCACAATCCTACCCCAAAAGGGCAAAATTAATTTTTGCAACACAATTGTCCCTTTGCAATCACTGCTAATGTTAAGAGACTAGATAAAGAATTATTAGCGCCATTAATGTAATATCGAAGTCACACCTATACATCCTTTTCCATAGAAAATGGTTCTTAATTTTCAAGTTGTTCTGCTTTATTAAAGCTCATTACCATTTCTCTTTTAATAAGTGCTCTTTAAAGTCATTACCTGCAGTGAAGTTAAAGGCAGAGCTATTAAAAGGTTACTTTAATGTGAATAATAGCCTCCCAATATACTCAAGTTAATTACTATTGGAAACTGGTTCTATTTTAATTTAATGCTGAGCGCTTAATGAAGGATCTGCCAGGGTAGCAAAACTGACAAAAATTATTCATGGTCAACAGACCTATTCTTGCTGTCTCATTTAAAGAGATAATATCCGTTTCTAGTTCTACATAACTGCATTTAAAGATCAAAATTACATCTTAACATTTTTCTCTGTATATCTAATTGAATATGAAAAATGTGTTTTTTTAAAATATTCAACAGCATGTTAGACATAGCACAATCATCAGTCATAATGTGGCAGACTCTCACACATGTGGGAGGTAGAAGGAAATCTCAAGATCACTCGGATAGGGGAGAGTTTTTAAAGACAAACAGAAACTCACCCCTGGGTCTCTGCACTTGCCTAGGAAGGGAAAAACGAGGGAAAAGGTTAAAAGAAAATAAATGGGAAGAGATCCAGAGTGTCAAGGAGGGGGTGGAAGGCCGCCTCAGAGTAGCTAGAAGAGGAAGCCGAGCCTCCAACTTTGTAGGAAGAGCTGCAGAGGCAAACCCCAGCAGCAATTCCAGCTTCCCTACAGAGGAGCCTCAGTTTCTAGCTTGTCTTAAGGAAAGGGAATAACAGAGGTCCCCACCCACCTTCACAAAACCCTTGGAAAATGAAGCTCGCAACAGTAAAGAAAACAACACAATTCTAAAGCTGTCAGAACAGTGACAAAACACCTGAGATTGCTCATCCTTTCTTCCTTCTTTTGTTTGTCTGGGGCCACACCCAAGTAATGCTCAAAGATCTCTCTCCTGGGGATTTGGGCGATCATAGGTGCTGCTCAGGAGGAGCAAACAGGGGCAGCATCCTACCCACTGTGTGTATGTGTATGTATGTATTTATACACACATATATGCATATTATATAGCATGTATATAGTTTACATACATATAGTATGCAGTATATATAGCAATAGTACAGTGGGTAGGGTGCGTGCCTAGCACACAGCTAACACAGGTTCGATCCCATCACATAATGGCTAAGCCCTTATGAGGAATGATTTTGAGCAGTCAGGAATAAGCCGTGAACACTGCTGGGTGTGGTCCAAAACAAGATGTCTAAATAGGAGGAATGCGTTCTAATTAGATAGGTAGACTCACTCTCTCTGTGCCACCATCTAAGATTGTCAGTGGGCTCATCCTATATTGTGATCAACTGAAAAGCAAAAACACAGTTTTCGCAGACCATCAAGTATAATTTAAGCGCTGTAATTTTTTTTCATCCTTAAAGAAAACTGTGGTAAGACAAATGGAGCCTAAAATGAACCCAATCATACCTTTAGAAACTTTATCATTTTAACCAAAAAAATGGGCTCCTAACATCTTCTTTCGCATGCCAAACATCAACAGTACACAGAAATCCTCCATGTTTTTGGTTTTTTGTTTTGTTTTGTTTTTGGGTCACACCCCGCAGCGCTCAGGACTTACTCCTGGCTCTAGGCTCAGGAATAGCCACTGGCAGGCTCGGGGGACCATATGGGATACCAGGATTCGAACCACCATCCTTCTGCATGCAAGGCAAACACCTTACTACCTCCTTGCTACCTCTCCGGCCCCCTATCCTCCATGTTTTGTTTTGTTTTGTTTTGTTTTTTCGTTTTTTTTGTTTTGTTTTGTTTTTTTGGTTTTGGGGTCATACTCAGCAGCACTTACGGGTTCCTCCTGACTCCATGCTCAGAAATCGCTCCTGGCAGGCTCAGGAGACCATGTGGGATGCCGGGATTTGAATCAATGACCTTCTGCATGAAAGGCAAACGCCTTACCTCCATACTATCTCTCCGGCCCCTCCTCCATGTTTTTTAAACAGACTAAAGACCCTGGCATCAAAATCCTGCAGAGAATAAATGAATAGCATGTGGAAAGGAAAGAAGTTTTGTGGAGGCTCACACACTGGATCCAAGTCATAACCATTTTCTATCCTCTCGACATTGCTCTTTTTTCCTTCTTGGCACAACAATAATAGCAAGAGTCCAAAAAGGGCCTGTCACAAGACCCCGTACCAGTTAGGAACTCAATAAAACAGTTATGACAATAATGCTAAAGTAAAGCAATACAAAACAAAAACACACCTTTCTTGTAAAAAGGGTTCAAATCCCAGAGGCTAGATTTACATAAATTTTTGCTTCTAAACTGAAATAAAGACACTATTAAAAAATACTTGTTCAAGTATGAAGTGCTCACTATGCACTTAATAAGATAGAAGGAATGGAAACAAAAAGGTTACCAGGAGTGAGAAAAAAAAAAGCCCGGCAAGTTATTGTTTTGATGCCATAATTAGGAAGGGAAAATGAAAGTCAGCAAAACCACAGTTTTAGAAAAGTGGTTATTAGATTTTCTTTTTTTCCACTGTGGAAAAAGTCCTTCCTGTTGAAGAAGGCAGTGAAATTTTATCACAGCTATTGCTATTCATAAATCTTATATCTATTTTAATTCAATCTGGCCCTAGCCTCGGAGTCGCTGCACCGCAATTTGATTACTATAACCATACTTTTTAACTGCTGTCAGGGAAGACAGCGCCTTATACAAACATCTGCCCGAACACATGCCTGCATTCTCCAGCACCAGCCTTAAATCACGCTCCGGTGATGAATCTTTATCTGACACTAATACTTTTTAACTTCATACAGACAATTAAAATGAATTGTAGCTAAATGCACATATAACAAATCAATTTAATCTTTGGTTGCAGAGTAGCATATTTTGCAAATTTCCTAAACTTACTTTCTTACATGTATCTTTGTCTGGGTGTTAAAACTTCAATTGAACAGAAAGGAGCAGAGATATTAATAAAACACAGCTCTTGTGATACTGCCATGCAGTTGCAGGCTTGAAAGAGTAATGACGTCTGAAATTTATCACTGTCATTTAAAAAAAAAAAAAACTACCACATTTATGTATGGAGTATGCCATGCTGTGTGCTTCATTATGAGAGTGGCCTAAGTTGAGTTTCTGCCCTCTAGGAATTAATGCAATTCAAAGTTCAGAGAAGGGACAGGGGAGATGGCTCACTGTTGGGACAAGGCCTTGCAAGTGGTAAGCCAAGCTCAGTCCCAGATCCTGCAAAGTAGCACCTCTATCTCCACACTATCTATAACATTGTCCGGTTGTTCCTTGAGCTTTACTAGAGGACCTTGGAGGCCTTGGGCCCCTGTATGGAGACTCTGTACCACAAAAACACTGAGAGAACCCTGTCTAGGAAAATAGAGTAAGTTGCTCTTACTTCCACACCAAGAGTCTTCTGCGTAGATTTACCACACCGACACTGCTCGCTTGCTCATGGTTTGTTCCTCTACTCCAGCAAGTATACCTGCAGTCAAGGAGCTGTGATTCCTCACCATGCATAGCCGGCCAGTAAAGTGCAGCTTCCTCACTTGATGGCCATCTGGCTGCTTTGCAAACCTCTCCAAGGCAGTCAGTCTATCAGAGTCATCAGTGCCTAGTCCCAGAGCCAGTATGTAATAAACATTTGGGACAAAACTAGACACATTGGTGGCTAGTATATAATGTGTTGGTTGGACAGATGGATGGAATGATGAACCACCTGAACACCAGAAAGATGACTGAGAAACAAATAGTATTTGTGGGGCATACATTTGATTTTTACATGCACAGGATCTTCATACCCCTTCTCCAATCCAATAGCTCATGGGTTTTTTTTGTACATCTAAGAAAAATAATTGGGGCCGGGCGGTGGCGCTGGAGGTAAGGTGCCTTGCCTTGCCTGCCCTAACCTAGGACGGACCGAGGTTCCATCCCCTGGTTCCCCATATGGTCCCCCGTGCCTGCCAGGAGCGACTTCTGAGCAAATAGCCAGGAGTAACCCCTGAGCATCACCGGGTGTGGCCCAAAAACCCCCCCAAAAAAATAAATAAAAAATAAAAAAAATAACTGATCTGGGGCCGGCACGGTGGCACTAGAGGTGAGGTGTCTGCCTTGCCAGCACTAGCCTAGGACGGACCGAGGTTCCATCCCCCGGCGTCCCATATGGTCCCCCAAGCCAGGAGTGACTTCTGAGGTCATAGCCAGGAGTAACCCCTGAGCATTACTAGGTGTGGCCCCAAAACCAAAACTAAATAAATAAATAAATATAAACTGATCTAAATTAATGTTAGATTTTTAGTTTTGGGTAAAAGAAAAAATTACTTTTGCTCTTAAATGCCAAATTGTTCAAATTGAGGGGCTGGAATGATAGCACAGTAGGTAGGGCATTTGCCTTGCATGCAGTCAACTCAAGTTGGATCCCCGGAATACTGTAAGGTCCCCCAAACCTGCTAGAAGTAATTTCTGAGTGCAGAGCCGGGAGTAAAACCCAAGTACCACCAGACGTGTCCCAAAAAGCAAGCAAACAAACCAAATAGTTCAAATATAAGGACCAGAGATAGTATAGTGGGTAAGGTACTTGTCTTACAAGTAGCTGATCTGGGTTCAAACTGCAATATCCTATATGGTCCTCTGAGTACTGGTAGTACTGGCAGCAATCAGGAGTAAGCCAGGAGTTGGATGTGGTCCCCCAAAAAAAAAATTTTTTTTGAATACTGTTTCCTCCAAAAGTGTGGCTTAAAAAAAGATTAGAGGAAAAGCTGTAATGCTATAATGGGGGGAGGAGAGTTTACAATACCAACTCTGTAATATAATAATGGAATAATCTTGAGTAAGTTCACTTTCTCTTTAATTAATGTCTAGTTCCTTGAGTGGCAAAAAATCCCTACTATAAAGCATGCAGTGACAGTTTTCTGAGAGGTATGAACTGAGTAAAAGCCTCCGTGTCCAGCCCACCCACACCTATGAGGAACGTGACCTGGACTTTCTGCAGGAATGTCAGCACGGGGCAGTCATTCAAACCAGGCTTCATCTGCTCATTACCGGCATTTACCTGGGAAGGGCAGCACTATAATCTCACTGGAACAAAACTGTGACCATGTTTTACCTCTTAATCCCCTAACTTCCAAGAATTAAAATCAGTCTAAGTCCCTAAATAACACCTAACTCCTGACTTATTTAAAATTCTTCTCACATTTTCTTCATTACTGACAGGGTAAGCTGGGAGGGCACCTGAGGGTGTGCTCTGGTTTCAGAGAAGAATCGATGCACTGCCTTTCACTGTCACTCCTCAGGCACAGTCCCAGAGCAGACGTGGTGGGAACAAACAGAGGCTCTGGCTCCAGATCTACCTACCATCAGCTCAGAGAATATTGCTCCAGTGCCCAAAATACAAAATGAACAAGCAGGTGTGGACTGGAGAGATAGTACAGGAGGTAAGGTGCTTGCCTGGCACACAGTCAACCTGGGTTCCCATATGGTCCCCTGAGCACTGCCAGGAGGACTTCCTAAGGGCGAAGCCAGAATTAAGCCCTGAGCACTGCCAGGTGGCATCCAAAAACAAACAAAAAAGAGAAGTGGTATGTGTAGGTCAGGTTCAGCGACAGGTTCAGTGGAACACTCTAGCCTCCCGTGTGAGACCCAGTTCCATGCCCAGTACTGCCAATAAACAAATGAATAAATAAATTAGATACATGTGGTAGTGCTTCCAAAAACTAAGGAGCAGAAGACTATCTGAGTCAACTGGCCTAACCCCCCAATGATCATTTCTGCCTGTGCCTCTTCCAGTACTTCCTAAATTCAGAATAATATACATTCAGAATCTGCTTAGGAACTATCCCTGAAATCCTTTTCCCTCTCCATGCAAGGCTTACTGCTCTACAGAGTCAACATCTCTAGAATTCATCTGTTTGCTTTTCAAAGTCAACTTGGTAAATCTTAGTTACATTTTAGTTCTTACCCAGAAAGTTGGTTTCTTTTTTCAGTATGCAAAAGATTGTCATTATATCTATTTGTTCTGGGATCATAGACAGTGGTGCACAGAGGTTGCTCCAAGCATTGTGCTCAGGGTTCTTTCCAACAATGCTCAGGGAAACATGTGGTGCTGACTGAGCTCATCCCCAGATTCTTCCAGATACTGCTCCTGCAGCACGCTGCAGCAGCCTGTCCAGAACACTATTCTGTATACCATCCTGCCTTCTATCAGGGTCTAGGATTTAGCTGCAAGATGAGAAGCAGCCACATCTGGTCAACTCCAAAACCACACTCTACCCTCACCTGGACACTGCAACCCAGCGGGGGTCTTTGCTACTCAGAACTGCTAAAGTCCCCATTGTCTGAGTCCTTCCTGGTCCCCATCACCATATTACCTCTTACTCAAACTTCCGTTAAGTTTTCAGGGCATGTAAGCTTCATAAAAATACTGGCTGTATCAGGCAGGGAGAGACTGCATGCGCCTGGCATGCACGCGTGGCAAGGGAAGCACTGAGTGTAAGCCCCCAGGCACAGCATGCTCATATCTGAACACTGCCAGGTAGAGTGCACCTGAGTACTGCAGGGGGTGGCACTGTCAGGGCCTCAGCATTGCTGGGACCAACCACTACTCCAGCTCATTGCCTAGGAGGCCCCTCAAAAAAGGATGAAAGCTACCACCTCTGACCCCTAGACTCAGTCTAATGCCTCTACAAAATCAGTCTCAAAATGCCACGCTGCTTTTGTAGATCTTGTAATTAACTACAATTTTACTCGGATTGCAACTTTATGTCGAGTTTACTGGTGTTTATGGCATTTATGAAAGAACTCTCTCAGCACTATCCATAGAGCAGACATTCTGCTATGTAAGTGCTCCTGATTTTCATTAAATTCTCCCAACACTGGTGAGGCTGGGAGTTAGGAGAGTGGAGGAGGCTCCCGAGCTGCGCTCAGGAGGATCTGGTTCCCACCTTCTACAACTGTCAGCCAATTGGGCCAGAGGGTCAATACAAGAAGCTGAGAAAGCAGAGTTGGGGGACCCCAAGGCCATACCCAGTGGTGCTCAGGGTACCATATGGTGCTGGAAATCAAATTCAGGCTGATGCTTTCTAAGCATGTGTCCTAACTAACTGCAGTACTTTCTCTGACTCCCTCCCAACATTTTAAGTATCATCGATCTCATTTTATAGCCATAGAAATAATTTCAAAGAAACAAGTAAATGACAAGGCTAGAAATGTAACGCAAGCCTGACCAACATGCTCTTTCCAATGCAAAATTCTGCTTTCCTAGGAATATGGAGATCTATCAAAAAAAAGGGAATGGAACTACCATATGACTCAGAAATACTACTTCTTGGCATCTGTCCCCAAAACACAAAATACATTTATTTAAAAAGGATATATGCGGGGCCGGGCGGTGGCGCTGAAGGTAAGGTGCTTGCCTTACCGCGCTAACCTTGGACGGACCGCGGTTCGATCCCCCGTGCCCCATATGGTCCCCCAGGCCAGCCAGGG
>PVKC010041976.1:0-12032 GCA_004027635.1 Crocidura indochinensis
CACAAAATATTGTATGGAGGGCCACAACAACTCACGGGTCGTGAGTTTGAGACCACTGTTAGACCTTTCTTAAAAACGGAGCTGTATAAGAAATTTTTCTATGACCATTTCATTTACTTAACACAAGGTTTTGAGATTATCTATCTGGCAGTAGCTGTCTGAATTCTGAAAACCATCTGATTTTTTTAATTTTTATTTTATTGAAATCATTTTGATCTACAAAGTCCTTCATAGTTGAATTTTAGAATTATAGTGAATCAGGGCCATTCCCACCAACAACATTGACCACTCTTCACCAATGATTCTAGCATACATCCTATACCACTACCAATTGTCACCAGCCTGCCAATATAATATGCCCATTTAAGTTTAGATGGTAAATTTTAATATATACTATATATACTACATTATTAATATTTTGGGGGTCACACCTGGTGACCCTCAAAGGTTACTCCTAGCCAGCACAGAGGACCAAATGGGATGCCGGAATTTGAACTACTGTCCATCCTGGATCAGCTGTGTGCAAGGAAAACACCCTATCACTATGCTATCTTTCCAATCCTAGATTCTTAATTTTTTTTAGGCCACACTCTGGTGAGGCTCAGGGGTTACTACTGAGCTCTGTGCTCAGAAATTACTCATAACTCAGGGACCATATGGAATGCTGGGGATCGAACCAAGGTCTATCCTGGATGGGCCACATGTATCACTCCCACCCCCTAGATATTTTTGGAGGGGGTGGGTGGGTTGTGTCACACCCGGCAGCACTCAGGGGTTATTCCTGGCTCTATGCTCCCTGGCAGGCTTGAGGGACTATATGAGATGCCAGGATTTGAACCACCATCCATCTGTGTGCCATGCCAAGACAGCCTCACCCCAACACTAGGACATTAGACTTGATATTTTAATTAAAACAACATTATACCATGGCATTTCAAAACCATATCCATATTACAAATTATGTTTCCTGAAATAAAAAATAGGCCGGAAGGTGGCACTAGAGGTAAGGTGTCTGCTTTGCAAGCTCTAATGTAGGACAGACTGCGGTTCAATCCCCCGGCATCCCATATGGTCCCCCCAAGCCAGGAGCGATTTCTGAGCGCATAGCCAGGAGTAACCCCTGAGCATCAAACGGGTGTGGCCCAAAAACCAAAAGAAAAAAAATTATGTTTCCTCTAAAACAAATTTTGCTGCTATTGGTTTTCATAAATTGTCTTGATTTTTCCTCTAAAACAAATTTTGCTGCTATCGGTTTTCATAAATTGTCTTGATTTTAGTGGGGTTTAAAAAAATAATAATATTGATGGTTTCAGAGTACCTCATTGCTATGACTTTTTCTTCAGTGAGCAATTGTTTAAGACTGTTTATGTGGATAAGGCCCAGCCTAGATTGACAATGGACAAAGGAAGACAGTCGGGTATGTTAATTTTAATAAATTCTTGAAGGTTTTGAATCCTCTGAACATGCCTCAGGCACAAACTGAGTCTTCAACTCCTGAGGAAGAACTACCTTGATTTGCATTTAAACAGAAGACCTAAAATAAACACGGATTATCCAGGGATTCAAGTAAGGAAAAATAGAATCGGACTCACAGTTCAACAAACTGAGCACATGCTTTGCATGCAGGAATCCTGGGTTTGCACCTCCAAATCACAGGGTTCTATAAGCACAGAACCTGGAGTTGCTCCCAAGCACCATTGAGTATGACCCCAAAACATACAAAGAAAAAGAAGAAATAAAATATAAGCTACTTCGAGAATTTTCTTTTATATGAATACTTGGAGACTTTTGTGCTAAACATTTTTAAACTCACTTAATAAAACAAAGTATAATGTTCTTTCTTATCTGTTACCATAAAAGGTATTTTCTGGCAGAGCAACCTCTCTTTTCAAAGTGTATCCACAGAGCTGAGATGATAGTACAAAGGAATACAGAGCAGTCTTCAGGTGGTAATTCTTAATTCCATTCTCAAGCACCACAGGACACAACCTCTGAGCATTTTACTGAGTCTATCCACTACAAAGGACTACTGGGTGTGGCCACCAAATTAAAGCAGAATTTCATGAATGGGTGTCTATGTTATAAAACTCTACCACTTTGTTACCTGTTTCCTTATATAGCTATCTTACTATTTATGTATTTATTGACTTTCAATAACATATGGATTCTTATGACTATATAAAATATTTGAATAAAAGAAAAATTTCTTTTTCAAGTGTCTTATACTATTATTTCCCATTTTTCCACAAATGCAATGTTTTTAGTATCATGAGAAAAAGAACAATAAAATGTGATCCATTCTGAATTCTTCATTTTTTTTTCTTCTACCATGAGCCTGGGGGAAAGACACGAATAAATTTCTGATACTTCCTTTAGAGGTATGAATTCACTCAAATCCAGTAGGGCTTGTGACTTCTAATGACACAATAGGTACTGGGTTTGAGTTACTTTTAAGAAATTGCTCGGGTACACAGTCTTAAGAAACTGAGGTAGTCAGACAGAACAGTAGCTGAGTTCTCTTTGTAACTCAGAGCATAACCTAACTCAATGCACCCCAACGAAAAGAGAAGTACCAGGACAAAGGAATCGGTCTTCCAGTTGCCTTCTTTGGGTTTGGTCAAACCATACAGTCCTAAGAAACTGAGGCAGACAAACATACTGGCAGCAAGGTCCTCTTTGCTCTACTCTATGACTGTGCATTTCTTCCAGTCAATGAACTCCGCCACAGCACATAATAAACACCCCATACTGCAAAGGTCACAAAAGAAAGGTCACTATGCTTAGTGAACAAAGATAGTAGCTCTGAAAACCCAACCAGTATTACTTCACTATATAATCTCTCTGATAAGGACTTTAGAGAGGAAACATTGAAGACATTCAAGGAACTCAAAGAACTCATGGAACAGATGATCAGGCCCAAGAAGCATAACATTCTTGGTCCCTTGTATTTAATTGTTGGCCCAGTTGTACCCAAATCTTCAGGAATCCTCTTCAGGGACTCCTGCTCATTGCTTAGAATTCTCTTACCCTCCAAAAAAAGTCAAATTGAGTTAAAAATAACAAATACACTAACATCAGTATGAACTTAATTTGTATTTATTCAAACTATATAGATCTTGGTCTAAATACCACATATAAATTAATTCTACTTAATAAATTCTATCACTTATCATAATTATGGGGTTTGAGTAAACTATGGCTTTAAGGCCACACCCAGTAGTCTTCAAGGTTTACTCTTGGCTTGGAGCTCAAAGTTCTTTTCAGGAATACTCAGAGTATCAAATGAGTTGCCTAGTCTGAGCCCTTCTTGGTTGTGTGTAAGACAGGTATTTACCTTATGTACTATAGCTTCAGTCTATTTCTCAATTTTTAAATGAATTAAAAGAGGATCTGGAGCAATCTTATAGTGAGTTGGACTTTTGCTTTGTACATGGCTGTCTCAATTTCCATCCCTGAAATTCCCTAAATGGTTTCCTGAGTCCACCAGGAGCACTTCGTGAGCAGAGATCCAGGAGTAAATCCTGAACTCAATCATGTATGGCCCAATACAATCAAAAAAGTTGGAGAAAGGGAAAAAAATAGCTAGTTAATAAGACAGTTCAAGAACAGTAGATCTTATTAGCCTTACTAGGGTTAATTTTTCTTAAGATGTTCAAGAAGTACTCAAGTGAAGAGAAATCCTCACACCAAATCCCAGAGGTATTGGGGAGCATGGCTGTGTAAGCAATGCCCACATAGGAAATATTCCACACCAAGTTAGGGAGATGAAATAAGTTCAAGAATTTCAACACAAGCTAGCTGTAAGCAGAATGAGCTGTCAGACAGGCAAGTTGTGGAATAAGCCATGGGAATCTCTCTAACCTGTGATCTTTATTGGGAATAGTAGGACCACCTCCATAGGTGGAGAGCAGTAGGGTTTGGTGACCAATCCAGAGGTTCTTGCCCAAGAGGAACAAAAAAAAAAAAAATAGAAGAAACCCTTCTCATTAAGGAGACCAGTTATTCCAATACTCAAGTCTTTAAGTGGAGACTTGTTTTAAGAATAAAACTCTAAGAGTAATCAAGACAATAAAGATATATTTAAACAGCACTGGATTTGAGAGAAAATAGATTTTTTTTCTTGCTATTGAAAAGTGTAAGTTCTAGTTTCTGAACAACTTACTGGAGAAATCCTGTGGTATCTTGATCAAAGTCCATATAATTTTAATGTAGCCACCCATCTCTCTCTGCTTGCTGATCTAATGAACATAATGCTTCTGTACCAAATTGAAATGCTATTAAACTGTTGATTAAATGCAATCCAAATTTTCAGGGGAAGGCTGCCCAAAACCTGGAGTTTGAAAATTATTTTTCCAATTCACTGAAAATAAAACGGTGTCGGGGTGTAGCCCCACCTGTAAGAGGAGAATTGTGCTGAGTAAACCATGGAAGAAATCACAGCATGACCTTATTCAGCTATGACCTTGACTCTGGTGACCCCCTTGACTGCAGGAGAGACTCCTGCAGTGAGCGATAGTACAGTGGGCAGTGACCTTGTTTTGTAAAAACTCAACCTCTTGCATCTTGAGCACGTTCCCCAGAAAAGATCAATTCTTCTTAGTTCCACCAGACAACATAAGCCCCCAGCTACTGCTAAATCTTTTCTTTTCTTTTTCCAATCCAGAACAGCTGCCTTTCTCACCTCCTGCTCTTCAGTGGCTTCTCACTGATTTAAAAGTAGATTCCTTCCCCTCTGCCATGCCCTTGAGGCTCAGCAGAGCCTGACCCACAGGTCCTCCACAAGTCCTATCCAGACCCTCAGGACAGATCAGCTAAGTCAGTCTTTCATCCTCTATCTGTCTGGCCCCCATCTCCTGATTTCCCACACGTTGTTCCTTTTATTTGAACTGTGTCCAAACAGAATTGTGATAGAGCATGTTAGCCAGTAAATTCTGACTTCTCCTTCAATTTCAACTGAAAACATTTTAGGGGATGAGGTGAGTCACTCCCAATAAGTGCTCAGGAGCTACTTCTAACTCTATGCTCAGGAGTCACTCTGAGAGTACTAAGGGAATCATACTTGGTCCTAGGGAGACCCAAGCAGAGTTGCCTTAACCACTGTACTTTCTCTCTTGCCCCAGAACATTGTCTTTAAAGAGACTTTCTATAAATCTTTACCTGTTTCCCAAGTGCTTTTGTAGACATATGTGTGAGTATACATATGTGTATGTATCTGTGTTGCTGGTCTTCACATTTATGCCTTGTGCATATGTGAGCATGTGTGCCTGTGAGCATGTCTATGTGTGCACAGTAGAAGAGATAGCACAAGCACTTCTTCATAATATGCTCTAGTTCTTCATAATGTATTCAAATTTAAAAATAAATAATATTTCATAGATTACTAAAGAGCTTATTTTTCAGAGAAATCAACAACTTTCTCTATTTAATACGAAAATGATATTAAGATAAATGTACATGCTAACTTTAAATAAAGATTATTCAAAGACTTTAGTCATGCCTCCTAAATTTATAAGAAAATATAGCTACAGAAATATAAATTTTATCATCATGTTGATATCAATAATCATAATAATCATGTGTAATCAACATAATAAGAACAACATATTCATCTTGTTATGAAGTGCCTTTTGGCATCGGATTGAGCACTTAATACCATTGATCACTTTATCCTTCGAACAACTATCCTCGTGTTCTCCATAAATAAATCCAGGCTCAGGCACTTGCCTCAACTCTCCTCTTTCAGAATTTCCAGCCAGCAGACCAAAACTCAGGTCATACAATCAGTAAATTCTGCCTTTTCAGTCTCTGGCTTAAAACCTCAGCCCTACTACCTCTCGTAGGTAGTATGTTTCTACCTCTAGTAGATAGTAGGGCTGAAGTAGTAAGCATTTGAGCACTTTAGCTGAAATCTATGTCCCCCTTCTTTGTTGGACCTCCCAAGCCAATTGTGGAACCTGGAGACCAGTAATAGAGTTTTGGTCAATTGGGTCAGACTATTGAATGCTAGAACTTAACTGTGCAGTAGCACTGATTAGACCCAGTGAGGCTAGGCCCACCAGAGTAAAGCCAGTGGGTTCAAAAAGACATTGGTCCTTCCAAAAGAAGATATGTGGTGCTGTTTCCTGAACTATCTCCCCAACCCCAGTATCACAATTCTTTATGACTAGTAACTAGTAAAGCATCCCTGTCTTCTTACTCATTTTCAATACTTTATCCAAAAAAACTAACAGAGTGCTTGCATGTCAACCCTGAGAAGTTCCTTATGCCACTCCTCATATTGGAAATTAATTGATTCCAACATGGTTCTACCAGTTCTTTTCCCTAAGTACATTTCACCCACATTCTCAGATGTCATAGGACATTAGACACATGGCCTGAGTGAACTCCTCAGGGCTCAGATTCCTGCTTATTTCTCTGATGGAAGATGGTGGGGGCTCCATTACCCTTCTGGGTCAATGCAGTCAGGTGAAAAGAAAATGACATCCATAAAGAATGGATGTGCATTCATCACAGGCTTTAAAAAGTCAAGGTTGCCAACTACGTGGTTCAAAGGAGAAAGAAAGAATCTCACATAACTATGATCTGTTGTTCCTGATTATTCAGAATTTGCCTCATTGGATAAGAGATGGCCCAAAGGGAGATTAAAAAAAGGGGGGGATGTACATAAGCAGTAGAGAGTACAACAATTTCTGTTATTTCATTATTATTATGTGAGTTCTTTTGTTCACCTATTTCTAGACTCCTTTTTTGCCAAGCTAAAATAAAATTCATTTAAAGAGAAAGGGTAAGATGAAAAATTAAAAAAAATAATCAGTACTTACACAGTATAGAACAGATGGAAAATTAGAAATTTAAATAAAGATGAAAGAAAACCTGAAATATTTAAGCCAGAGATAAAACCCAGTAAAGGCAACCATAAAGGGTAAAATTAGCCTAATATAGAGAAATTCTCAAGTCTATGATTAGGATTTAGAGATTTAGATAGAGTAATTTAATTATTTAGCAAAATATTTTTAAGTCTCTAGGATATTTTTAAGAGCTAAGGAGATACAATAAAAATGAAAGCACGGAAAAGGGAGAGATAAAATTGGGAAAAGAGTTTAAAAGTTAGCTAACCTCTGCTGAAGATGGAGAAGGCAACTCGGAGTATATACCTCGAACAGTGGTTTTTAGGTTGGAGAAAATAACAGTCACTGGAAATCCTCAATTTCTGGACTTCACAACCTCAAGTTTCTGTATCCATAGGTCTTCTTTAAACTAGCTTGGGAATATGCATTTCTACAAAATCCTTGGATCCTATGATAAAAACCCTGTGCTTTACCTCTGGCTTTACCTCCAGTCCAAGTGAAGCAGACAGGAAGGGGCCCCACAGTGATGAGTTCTTAGAATGTAATAAAAGTTCTTGGGCATAATAACATCAAACCTTAAGGAAGAGAAAAAGCCTCACATCACAAATAGACAGTTGGCACAGAAACTGCCTTTGCATTTACCCTACCCAGATTCATTCTGATTGTCCAGCCTAGAAGCCAACTCTGCAGACTTTAAACTTGACCATCAACTCCAGTCTTCTGCCCTATCCCTTAAAATAAACAAAGAAGTAAATAAAGAGTTTTATAACATACATTGATAGGGAACAAATGAAATGTGAACAGATACATGGATATGTATATCACTTCTCTAGTGAAGTGCAGAGTATTGATTCAATCCAATGCAGCCTATGGCCGTTTGATCAAAACATAGTTCTGAAGGTCCTTGACCACTGCTGGAGTCAGCCAACACTCTAAGGACCAAGAAGTGCTCACAGATCCTTGACATTAGCCCTGAACCACCCATTCAGTTCATCAATTGCAAAATTGGTCTCAATTCTTCCAGGTCTGAGTTATAGAAACAATTTAAACTAGCTTAAATCACTAAAGAGAATATATTTATTTTACAACTAAAGCTTCCAAGAAAAAGCCTGATCTCATACATGTTGATATGTTTTACAGGGGTTCAAATACTTAAATACTTGTCCCACTCCTTTTTTTTGGGGGGGGGGGGCACACCGGGTGATGCTCAGAGATTACTCCTGACTATGTGCTCAGAAATCACTCCTGGCTTGGGGGACCATATGGGCTAGTGCATCCTAGGCTAGTGCATGCAAGGCAGATGCCTTATGGCTAGCAACACCACTCTGGTCCCACTTGTCCCACTCTTATCTTTTCTACCCAACAGAGAAAATGTCTTACTACTGTTACAAATAAAAAAAATTTAAAAATTTTTAAAAATTATTAAAAATGAGTCCTTCAAGGATAAGTCCCAACACAAATATAAGACTATATTTCATTGCAGTTTTAACCTCCTCAGTTCATGTCAACAAGTTAGAATTATTTGAGACTCTCCTGGGAAGTACTATGCTTAAGACTTCTAGGTCTCCACTGAGGGAGATGGCTTTACTTGAAATGTTTGTTTTTGCTAATGTTCTTATCCTCTTTCTGTCTATACAGACAGCCCTTCCATTGGATATTAGTCCTGGCAGCACTTACTGTGTGATAGTGGGATGCTGTCTGATCTCTGATTTCTTTCATAAAGCTAATCAGAAATCTACATTTTGGACAATCCTACAATTTGGAACAATTTGGGACAAGGTGTCTACCATTCCACAAGAGATACCACTAGTATTCTTGATTCAAGTTTCAATGCTATCCATGGGGTTCAGGCATGTCTAGTAAATGAAGGGCAGAATATACTAAGATTTTATTTCTCAAGAGTCTAAGTCAAGTTCTCATGCCCGTCTCCAATTATAAATCACACAGATCTATGTGGGGGGAGATACAGGTATCCATAGAAACCCTATTGTATATGGTTATTCAAGGAGGGAGGGAAAGGACAAACTGCATAGGAAGAAGCAAAACAACTGTTGGGACATAGATAGCTTCTAGAGTCCCTGCAGGCAGAAAAATTGGAGAGGAAGGTACCTAGTAATAAATATATTGGAAACATAATGAAATTTAAGAAGAAACCAACTACCCCTAGAGTATCTCTAGGCATAAATCCCACATTCCTTTGGCATGCAAACCCTAAGTTCCTTGGAAATGAAGAAATTGAGTTACCACTCTTATGCAGAAATCTAAAGCCTCACCCAGCATAGGACAAATCACAGAAAAGTTTAAAGATCCTAATAAGATTAAGAAAATGCCATCTGTTGTAAGGATTTCCTGAGAGCTTGCCCCTGAATTAATGTTTTTGCATGCAGACAAAAAACATTTGGAAGAATTATATGTTCCTCCAAAAGCCTCCCAAATTCCACTTAGAGTTTGCTCTCTCAAATCTCTGACCCAATCAAGTTTCTCTCTTTATCTTTGTTTGCTTCTTTTCTTGCTCTCTCTCTCAACCCTTTTCTCCTCTGAGTAGATATCATATCTCTCTGCTTTTCCCACTCTGGAGTATATCATATTCTTTCTTGAACACTTATTCTACTCTTTCTATCCTCTCATAGCTAAGTAAAATTTTTTTCATTGAAAACTATCTTGCTTCACTATTTCACCTCCTGAAATTATTTGCTATAAGGGATGTGACAGATCCAGAATGTCTGTACTATAGTTAGAACTGGTTTTTCTGCAAAGAGAAATTCCACATTCCAACCCAAATTCTTTTTGTTGTTGTTGTTGTTGTTTTTTATTCTTTCTTTCTTTATTTTTTTAATTTTAATCATAGTGGTTTACATGATATTCACAGTAATATTTGGGTGACTTTCTTTTGGGGTCTGTGTCAGATAGATACTTGAAACAGACTTTAGCAGTCTTGACCCAAGCCAGGCATTTCCTTTAGTGCTGGTGGTGGAGATGAGTAGAACCAAGAGATGTCTATGTCCCTTGCCTCTCATTTAACCAAGCTTTGAGCAACAGAATGCAATACAAAACATTATACAAATGTTCCCTTGTTTCTCAACTCCCCCAAAAATAATAGAACATGTTGATGCTAGAGAATTGCAAGTGGCTAATCCAGGTTTGATCCCTAGCACTGCATATGTCCTGTCAGGAGTGTTCCCTAAGTTCCCTAACAACAAGAAGAAAAGAAAATGTTGAAGGAAAATCCCCATTCAGGGTTAAAGTTGTTAGTCCAGGGAGGCTCTTGACTTCACCATAGAGAAGAATTCAAGAGCCAGTTAGAAAATAGAGTATAGGAAAAATGGGTAAAGTAAGTCTATATTCAAGAATCAAAGTATAGGTGTAATTAAAAGAGAATAGCTCAATTTCTAAGAGTATATATGGAAAAATAAACACACACTAAAGGGTTGGGTTGCTTGCATATAAAGGTGCAGTGATATTTCTACCCAGATTTCAAGATTATATGATTGGGATTGGGGATCTACTCAAGCTATGCTCAGGACTTATTCCTAGCCCTGTACTCTGGGATCACTCCTGACAAGGATGATGGGGGAATCAATATTATGGGGTGCTGGAGATCAAACTCAGTCTGGCCATATGCAAGGCAAATGTCCTACCCATGTAATATTTACCCAGTCCCAGATTTCAAATTTATAAATGTAAAGCTATTTGGGGCACATTTCTTTATTTCCTTTTTTTTTCTTTTTTTTTTTGTTTTGTTTTGTTTTTGGGTCACACCCAGCAGTGCTCAGGGGTTACTCCTGGCTCTCTGCTCAGAAATCACTTCTGGCAGGCTCGGGGGACCATAGAGGATGCCAGGATTCGAGCCACTATCCTTCTGCATGCAAGGCAAATAACCTACCTCCATGCTATCTCTGACCCGATTCTAAGACAGAATGTTCCTGCCTGGGATTTCATTAAAGAAAGTTTTGTGGATGCTGCTTCCTTGGATTCAGAGTACATCCAGATTCAACCATAATTGGTCACTTTTAGGGTGTTGCCATGGTGATTATAAACTATCTCATTGGGAATGGCTGTGATTTTTTTTTTTAAACAATGGTTTCACCCTTTGGTACTTAGTGTGAACTCAAGCAGTGCCATTGTAGAGTTCAGGTTTGAATCTAGAAAAATAAAACAGAGACCAGGCTCACCCAGTTCCTAGAATGAAATTATAAAATCCCCCTCCCAAGGTCTCTGGGAAGGCAGGTACCAGACAATAACAAGCAACCAGGGCTCTTAAACAAGATGCATGGCATAATATTACATCTGCTCCACTTGGAAAAGAGTTAAGAATAAGGATATGTGCTTTGAATGCATGGGTTAAAAAATACATAAATTGTGTGTCTACCCCATGCTCGAGACTCCAAGTATCTCTGACTTGTGAGCTGTCAGTACCGAGTCTTAATAAATTGATCTTTATCCTTTCCTATCTGTGTTCTCCATTCTGCATGGCAACTAACCGCCTACCACTGAGCATGGTAACTCAACTGTGGTGGCAAAAAATATGCACTTCTGGGTCTTGTGGAAGATTTGGAAGAAAAAATATAGCTGAAAGACGGAAACTTCTTGAGATAGTGAGATGGTGCTAGAATCCAGTGTCAAAGAATGACACCACACAACTGGAATAAAACTTAATACTTTTAATCCATCTGCCAAAACAGCCTCCACACTGGTCAGCTAGGGACTTCTCCCAAAGGAAATGAACCCTGCCCATTGTCATAAAGAGGATTCATAGGGAAGAAATATAGGAAGGTCTTAACTTTCTGATGATCATTGAAATGATTGGCTATTGTCTAAGGGTATCTTCCTATTGCTCCCTTGTGTCCTTCCCTGATAGGCTACTTGGTATGACCAGGTAGCTTTGGGCAACATTAATGGAAAAGGCTTGTGGAAACCTAGCATGTGGTTTATACATATGATCCTTACAAAATAGCATCTCTCCCTGCTCAGAGTCTGAGAAGAAGCCTGCCATGTGGCTTTTCACAAAATGGCATCCCTCCTTGTGAAGAACTCAAATCCCAAAAATGGTAAGTGGGAACTGATGGGAATGGACATGATAAAGGACACAGCCTAATAATTATGTGTTCACTTAGAAAAGAGCAGAATGTTGACATTGCTAAACTTTGGGAAATTTTCAGAGGGAAGATCTTTCCATGAAAGGCA
>PVKC010041977.1:0-12051 GCA_004027635.1 Crocidura indochinensis
CACGTGTGTGTGTGTGTGTGTGTGTGTGTGTGTGTGTGTGTGTGTGTTCCCGGAGGAAGTTGTTTCTCGGGGCGCCGCACCTCCTTTTCCACTTCCTCAGAGCTGGAGCTAGAGCAGGAGTTAGAGCGGGCCACAGGCTGGGCACAAATGGGCACGGCCGGCCGGGACCAGGGCAGAGCCTGCCCCCCAAAATTGGGGAGGACTAGGAGGCCTCAGGCTTGGTTTGGGATGGACTCCGTTTTCCACCCGGTGTGATAGATGATGGGGAGAACCGGGTAGCTAGCTGCAGAAACAAACACCAACACCGGCACTGGACACTGGACATAGGTCATCAAGCTCTGAGCGTTTGTGCAATTCTTGGTGGGTGGTGGGCATCGTTTTTTGTAGTCAAGAACATATGGAAAGGAGAGTCCAACGAAGGGCTGAGAGAACAGGGCCAGAGAGAAATCATAGGAGGGGTAAATGGTAAGATGACCCCTTCCCCCTTTCATGCAGTTAACCTGGGGTCAAGCTTGGGGACACCAAAGGGTCCAGCGGTTCTACTTGGAGTGATCCTTGAGCTCAGAGCCAGGACGAAGTTCTGAGCACCACCGAGGGTGGCCCAACTCACAGAGCTCCAACTTTAAAAATGAATCAAAAGAGACCCGCTTGTGTTTTATCAGCAGCCTACCACTCAGGTTTATCTTCAAATCTGTGTCCCCTCTAGAAGATGCTTCTTTGTGACAATTCTCTGGCTTTTTATTTCCAAATCTTTTGTACCTTGAGCAAGTTTCATAAAGTGAGCGACAAACATGCGCACGAAACCACAAACTTCAGGAATGTCATGAAATCATACAAAGCTGCTGGTGTTTTCTATCACAAATGTAAGCAAGAAATAAGAGCTGTTTGGTGGGTTTGGGGAATCCTTGGATAGAGTAGGAGAATTTCTGTAAGCCCACAAACATGGCAAATGTTTCCTGAAATGATCCCTGGCAAAGTGGGGTGCGTGGGTGGAGGAGTCATTCTTTCCCAGCAAGTGGATGGTTAATGCTGGCAATTATGAATCGTATTTGATTTTTGTAAAGAGTGTATAGTCAATCCTTCATTCCTTTAAACATCCCGCTGAAAGGCCAGAGTAATGGTGGTAGGTGATGAGCTTCTTTGTTTCTTATGTGTTGATCTAAATACATCCATGGTTTTTGTTACTTGGAGTCTTATTTAGACCTCTAACGTGAACGTTTTCTTTTGGGGTCTTGAAGACATGAATATTTCTCCCACATGCACACACAAAAGCAGCCACTGCTCTTTTGTATCCCAAACAGGGAGTTCACAGGTATGAGATAATAGACAATAATAGACAATATAATAGACAATATCCCACTTCAAATACATTTCCAGGTGTTTCAGGAAATACCACATAAATGACATTGACACAAGCAAATGGATGATGAATGTGCCCTCCGTCACCCTACACCGCACTGATGTTGTGGTGGATCGCCTAGTTAAAAGAGGACTTTCCAGTGATTGTGTCTGGGAGAAGTATGTCTATCACACATCTGCTCACAGCTCTACTGCTTGTCCTGTGAGTCAATTTGGCCACCCTATGGCCTTATTTTGATATACGTTTCTAAAAACTAAGACTTTTCAAATGGTTCCATTTCTAATTAGCTGAGTGAATTTAAATCCCACCTGTAAAGTAATTTAAGGCTAGAACATTTATATAGTGGCATAAGGTGACAGGACACTCAACATGATGAATAAAATGTCTCCAAATTATGCAATATTTCCTACCGATTTAGAATTAAAAATAGTTATCCAGTCATCATGAATGACAAAGTTATTCATGGTTTGGTTTTTAGGCCTATAATGTTCTAACTTCAATCCCTTTCCCACTGTAGACTTTCCTCTACCAATGTCAATGTCCCCAGTTTCCCTCTTACCCACCAGCCTTCCTCCATAAGAAGTACTTTAAAAAAAAAATAATGTTTTGGCACTGTGGTTTACGGTTCTGTTACTGATAGGACTTCATGCATAACACTTTCCTTCCTTTCAGTACCCCTCCTAGAATTCTTAATACAGCTTCATTCTCCTTTCAGATGGCTCACTAATAGGTTATGATTCAGGTAGCTTTATTTCAGTCTACCAAGTTAATTAATGAGGCAGAGGAAATGAAAAGAAAACAGAAACAAAGGAACAACATGACAAAAACCGAAAGGGATCCCCAGAATCCAGAATAGAAGGTGCTTCTCTGATTACTTCAATAAAGTAAAAAGAAACCCCTGGCAAGACATGGCTCAAAGGACTAAGTGACGACGGAGTTCAATCTCTGGGCAAGTAGGGTTACACCCAATTCTCCTTCCTCTCCCCACAGCCCAACTCTCCAAACAAAACAACAAATTCCACGTGGACAACCTTGTTCTATACATCTAAATTACTTTGAATAATAGCGTCGTTATTAGTACTATTTGGTACTGAGGACACACACTCAGCTATGCTCAAGACTCTGGTTTCTGTGCCTTGGGATGACTCTTGGCTTTTCTAAAAGGACTGCATGGGGTGATGGGATTGGATCTGGGTTGATTACATTCGAGGAAAGCACTTTACCCTTTATACTAACTCTTAGTCCCCTAGATTTACTTACTTTTTAAAGATCAACTCTTCAGTTAAAAATACTTAGAAGTTGATGATAACACCTTTTGACCCTATGCCCTTCTTGCAGGAGTGTCTTTCTACTTATTCTTTAAGTAAACACTTTGCTCTGCCCCCAACAGCCTCACTTTACCCCCAGAACTGCATGTGCCTAGAAACAAGAACCATGTAGGACTGAGCTCCTGAACACAAACACTGCAACTGAAGAAATGATTTCAGAGAGGCAGTAAGGGGTGGGGGACAAACAAGTTGGCTCCAGACTTATCTTTGCAAGAGCCATTAAAGCTGTTCAAGGACAAGATGGTCTAGAAAGAAACCTAGCTCTTGGGGTTTCTCTTTAGCATCCCTTGAACCTTAGAGATGAAGTCATATTAGAAGGGTAAGAGAGTGACTGCGGTTGATGGCATCTCCCTCTACCACTCAATTCCTTGTGCTCCTGGGGAGGAGTGGGCTCCTTTGAGCCTCAGTTTCCTTCAGTGGGAGAAATAACCTTGAGAAGGGTCTGGAGAGATAGTACAGTAGGTAAGGCACTTGTCTTGCATGCAGCTGACCTGGGTTGGATTTCTTGCATATCATATGATCCCCAAATTTCCAGGAATGATTCCTGATTGCAGAGCTAGGTGTAAGCCCTGAACAGAGCTTAGTATAACCACCTCCAACTACCCGACACCCTCCCCAAGGGAACCTATTCATCTCTCCCAGAACTGTGGGTCTCTTTGTGGGAGTCCCTATATTCATCTCAGGGAGATCTATGGGGCTTCCAATGACAGCCACAGACTGTGGAATTATAACAGGATTTCTGTTATCTTGGTTTCCAGGATGGTCCTCAGGGTCTCTTGGCGTATGTTATTTTGGGCAGTATTAGGTGTGGTCACACCCAGAAGTGTTGTGGAGGCATTACTCCTGACTCTGTGCTCACATTGTTCTCAGTAGTGCTGTGTCTTGTTCATCTGAGAGTGTAGAACTGTGAATCTCTGCCTGCAAGGCAAGCTCCTTAACTCCTCCACTCTCTCCTGTTTTCCATCTCAAGTATCTGGTGCTCAATATTAGTCTTTATTTTGGATGGGGAGGGTGGCAGGGGGAAGTTGGGTCATACTTGGCGATTATTGGGGCTCACTTCCTGGCCCTTTGCTCAGGAAACATACCTGGCTGGTTTCAGTGTACCATATGCTATGCCAGGGATGGAACTGAGCATAGCAGCATGTAAAGCAAATACCTTAACACTGATATTATCTCTTTGGCTCCCAGTCTGATGTTTTAATATTAGGGAAGTATGTAAATTAGCTAGGGGCCAGACCTTGGACCCTAAAGTACATATAAATAAGTCTGATATTACAGTAGCTATTTTCCCATTTAGGTAAAATATAAACTATTAGTTTCTCTCCCTTTGCCTCCCCCCCCCCACCACCCATCCCCAGTTTTATCTGTTCATTAACTGGAAAAATGGAGAGACGACCTCTCCTTTATTTGCCAGTGTGTTATGGTTTTGTTAATGAGGGCCTACTAGATATTAGGTTGGAGACTTTTTATTTGACTTGTTGAGGCAATAAAAGAAGGGGACACCTCATTCAGTCTATCTTTGGTGCCTAAAAAAGCCAGAAAAGCAGCACTATTTACTTATTTTCTGGGGTACTAAGGTCTGAGGGGCTGATGTTGATTCTACTTCAAGCCCTTGCAGATAGGTGGGGCTTTTTAGAGCTGTTAATCCTGTGCAGTTGCCAGGGCAACTTCAAGTCTTCTGAACTGGACGACTTTAAGAAGCACAGAGGACACTCCAAGGGCACATTACCACTTAGAGGCATGTGCTCAATAACATTGTCGTCTTTGGGGCTTTTATTTTTATTTTATTTTGTGGGATTCAAAGATCAGAAGCCGGAAATTAGTTGGAAAGGATAAAGAAAAGGAAAAATTAAAAAGTGTGTGTGTGTGTGTGTGTGTGTGTGTGTGTTGTGTGTGTGTGTGTGTGTGTGTGTGCGCGCGCGCGCGTGTGTGTGCTGTACCTTATATGGGCAGTGGTTAAACAAGGAGAACATCTGGTCCTGGAGTGGGTCTCTGCAGCACTGCTTTTAATTACCCCATCATTTGGTCTCCTGCTAAATTAGTGACTGTGGGAGCAGCTCAGATCTCCAAACTGACAGGCCCTGAGAGCTCGACTTAGACTGCCACATAGTCTGAAGGGAAACACGGAGCTTCCGGTTTCATATTTAAACCAGGGATTGACTCATAATTGTAGCTGTCAGGAGGGTGATGGAGACATTATGTAATCTGGTTCTTATGGCGATGTGTGTTTAAGGGTTCTGCTCTGTAAATTCCAGAGGAAAGTTTGTGCCCATTGAGGGAGAGAATGCTGGCTGCTCTGTGGTGTGCTCAGCAGGATAATGACAGTGCTATTAAAGGTTCCAAAGTCTGCCTGAATCCAAACATGAATGAATTTTCCCCTGAAAGGCCCTCCTGTTTTTCCATAGACTTTGAAATGTGGCTAAGATTAGGTAAAATCTGGTAAACTGTGAAGAGGCAGCATATTGGCTCAGTTGGGAAATGTAATAATGACAAGCTCTTCGGGTCCACAAATATTTTTTTTTCTGGACCACACAGTTTCCCTTCCTGGTTCCCATCATTTCCAGATTCAGAGATTCTGAAAGTGGACACCAGTTGCTCCTGGAAACAAAGTGCTGAGGCTGTGGATCATTTGTTCCATTTTCATTCTGCATGTTACTTGCCTCTTGGAGGCCTCTGTGGACTGGTATAAATTTGCAGGGCAGATGGGAAAACCTTGAGACTGGCCCACTTTATGCTCTCATTGGAAAGAAAAAAAAAAGACAACAACTAAAAAGTCAGATAAAGCTGTTTAGTTTTAACCTTAAAGGAATGTGTTTTCAACATTTTTGCTGGAGGGAGACTTGTATTTTGTTTTAATTGTTCTAGGTAACCAACTGTATAAGTTTTACCTATGTGACACAAGGAGAGATTAGTTTTCAGGTCTGAAGAATACTAATAAGCTCTAAGTTAAAAGAATTAGGTGAGAGAGAGAGAGAGAGAGACAGAGAGAGACAGAGAGAGAGAGAGTACAATGGGCCGAACACTTGTCTTGCAAGTGGTCAATCTAGGTTCTATCTGTGGCACCACATATAATTCCCTAAGCCCTACTCATGAGCATGAGCTGCGATAGAGCTGGGAGCACTTCCAAGTTTAGCATCCAAATCAGAAAAACAAAACCATTTAAAGTTGTCCCAAACTTCAGCATTTCCGGTTGCTGGCTCGGCTGGCCTAAACCTCTCATGTGTGTTTCTCTTTCTTCTGAAAGCCTCGAGTTCAGTGCTTGGACTTCTGATTGATTCTGTTTTCTATGTTTATCCGAGAAGAATTTGGTATTGAAATGAATTTTCATTCAAAATTAATAACTATGGCAAAAGTATGATTAAAATGCTAGATATTATAATTTACTTATTTTATAACTGAATGGAAGGAAGTTAAAACATTTTGCCATAACTTGTATCTCTTTTATAGAAAACATAAGCATTTAGGAAATTAGATACTTGCCCATTGATCTGTGGAACATTTTCTTGGAAATGTGTAATTTTCGCTTTTCAGGAAGAAAGTAAAGGAACTATTGGAATTTTCTTATTTTTAAAAGTAAATAAAAAAGGTCAAGAAATTATTTTATTAAAAAAAAACCACAGTCCCCATCCCCTTCCCCCCAAATCACAAAGGAACTGGAGAGAGAGAACAGCTTGTGTTGCATCCTATAAGGTTCCCAGAGCCAGGAATAATTCCTGGGTACTACTGGATGTGGCCCCCAAATCTAAAAAAAAAAAATTCTTTTTTTAAAATTTAAAACTGGCTTTAAAATTATAGTTCAAATAACATGGCGCCAAAGCTTGTAGTATTGTTGTACAAAATTACCATTCCTTGCCACCACCAACTTGCTCAGGGTTCTCTAACTCTGTCTTATGTCACAACTAGCCGGTCTCTTTGTTCTCCTCCATCTCTCCTAAAGTTATTTTCCTTTCAGTCTCAGGTTGTAAAAATTTGATTATGAAACAGTACTAGTGTAATGATTTCTTTGCTCTCATGAAGATGATATTTTATACTATATGGTCACTATAGCAGGCAATATATGACTGCTGGATCCTGTTGGTAGATAAGTTTTATGAGTTGGCTAGTCTGAGTTTATTTATTTTCCTAGTTGTTGAAATAAAAGTACTTGATGTGACTTTCTTTGAAATACTTCCAGAGGCAACCATCTTGTATTGGCTTTTTCTCTAACAGAAAACTAGGTAATGATTTGTCAGTTTTTATTTTCCGTGTATTAGAATTTACAGCTGGGCTAGGGTTTCTCTTCTAAACAAGTCCATCAGTGTATAGAAAGCAGTGATTGAAGCCCGAGAGATAATTCAACAGGCAAAGCATGTACTTTGCATGTGGGAGACCAGGATTAAATCCCTAACACCACATGCTCCAGTCCCCCACACCACTGGGTTTGTGGTTCAAAACAAAGTAATAACTAAAAGCAACAGAATTATCCTGGGTTATCCTGGGGCTTGATCCAATTAAATTGGTCATCGGATGTAGTCACCAATGAAACATATTTTCTTTCTTATTAAACCCAGACACACATTGAGAATGAGTAGACTCACAGGGAAAGTTGGGCCAGAAAGGCTTAATATTAATAAAGTATCTTAGATGAAATTAAGGTGCCAGAATTACTACTTATTTCATGACAATTAGGATGGAAAATAACTAAAATTAATTGAAATTGGATTTTTTTTAAATGTTGCAAATTGTAGTTGTACCCTAACTGTAACCTAAGTTTCTCTTACTGTCCCCAAGGGCATCAAGAACTTCAGTGCTCTACATACAAGTTTCAGATTCTTTATCAAGACTTTCAAGAGCCTTCACAACTTGGTTATAGTTTTACTCTGCTAACATTTCTACTGCTTCCAACCTATTCCTCTGAGTCTATTTTCCAATTGTCCACTTCGTACCCAATGTTCTTGTCAATTTAAATTACTCAGGCTTTCCTTAGTTTCTTTCTTTAGATACTATCTTTCAAGTTCTAGCTTCATAAAACCTTCCTATGGTAGCACTAACCAGAAGCAATGATCTTTCAAAACTCCAATAGCTCTCTTGACTTCTCATGGTATGTAGATGTTCATATCTCAACTATATCCTCTCTTGTAAGTAATTTGATGGCAGAATTAACGTTTGATTCATATTTTGTCCTGAGAATTTTGTTTACCTAAGAATTAGTTTGGTTCTTACTATTACTAGCATTGAGATGAGGGAAAAGATAAAGCAATTAAGATAATATGTTAGTTGCCAAACAGGTTTGTGGTCTCCTTTTTAAAATAATTATTTTTAAAATTAAAAACCATGGTTACAAGGTTGATCATACTACTGTTTTTTTTTGCCACAGATAAAGTTCATGATAGAGATATAGTCATATGAAGTACACAACCTTCATCAGTACACTTTTCCACCACCAATATCAGCAGTTTCCCTCTCACTCTCCCTGGTGCCCTCTTCTCTCTCACCCACTCTACCTTGCCTGCTTCTTGGCAGGCATTTCACTTCACCCAATCTCTCTTCCTCTCTCTCTTTTCTTTTTAGATACTGTGGTTTGCACTACTGTTAATAATGAATGTCCCTTTTATAGTACGCCCCTCTCTACTTTAAATGCACTCTGCTCTTTGTGGCAAACTTTATACCATGGACTGGTCCTCGTAATCCTCATCTCCATTGTCTCTAGATATTAACCCCATACTGTCTTTTATTTTCTTTCTTTATATCCCACAGAAGAGTGAGATTATTCTATGTTTCTTTCCTTCTGACACATTTCACTCATCATTATAATCTCCATCTCCATAAGCAAATTTTATGATTTCATATTTCCTGATGGTTGCATAGTATTCCACAGTGTAGATGTACCACTGCTTCTTTAGCCACTCATCTATTGTCGAACACTTGGGTTGCTTCCAGATTCTGACTATTGTAAGTAAAGCTGCAATGAACATAGGAGTGCAGAGCACATTTTTGCATTGTACTTTTATGTTCCTAGGATATAATCCTAGAAGTAATATTGCTGGATCGCAAGAGAGCTCAATTTCCAGTATTTTGAGGAATATCCATATTGTTTTCTAGAAAGGCTGGACTAGACAGCATTCCCACCAGCAGTAAATGAGAATTCCTTTTTCCCTGTGTTTTCACACCAGCACTGGTTGCACTTGTTCTTTGTGATGTGTGCCAATCTCTGTGGTGTGAGATGATACCTAGTTGTTTTGATTTGCATCGTAATGTGGAGCATTTTTTCATGTGCCTTTTAGTCATCTATTTCTTCTTTGGGTAAATGTCTGTTCTCTTTTGAAGAAATGGCCATCTGAATAAATAGACATTCTTTTATTTATTTATTTATTTATTTATTTATTGCTTTTTGGTACATACCCGGTGACACTCAGGAGGTCTATGCTCTCAGAAATCGCTCAGAAATTGCTCCTAGCTTGGGAGAACATATAGGATTCTGGGGGATGAAACTGTAGTCTGTCCTAGGTTAGCAGCCCCTTGCATTCTTTTTTTTAAAAATTTTTTAAATATAACCCCAATATCCAAAATATACAAGGCACTGACAGAACTTTACAAGAAAAAATCATCTAACCCCATCAAAAAATGGGGAGAAGAAATTAACAGACACTTTGACAAAAAAGAAACACAAATGGTTAAAAGGCACATGAAAAAAATGCTGCACATCACTAATCATCAGGGAGATGCAAATCAAAACAACTATGAGGTACCATCTCACACCACAGAGATTGGCGCACATCACAAAGAATGAGAATAAGCAGTGCTGGTGGGGATGTGAAAAGAAAGGAACTCTTACTTACTGCTGGTGGGAATGTCATCTAGTCCATCCTTTGTGGAAAGCGATATGGAGTATTCTCCAAAAGCTGGAAGTTAAGCTCCCATTTGATCCAGCTATACCACTCCTAGGGATATTTACTAGGAACACAAAAATACAACACAAAAATTCCTTCCTCACACCTATATTCATTGCAGTGTTGTTTACAATAGCCAAACTCTGGAAAAAGCCTAGATGTCCCTCAATAAATGAGTTACTAAAGAAACTATGGTACATATATACAATGGAATATTATGCAGCAGTCAGAAGAGATGAAGTCATGAAATTTTCCTATACATGCATGTATATGGAATCTATTATGCTGAGTGAAATAAGTCAGAGGGAGAGAGGTAAACACAGAATGGTCTCACTCATCTATGGGTTTTGAGACAAGTGAAAAACATTTGTGTAATGATTCTTAGAGACAAAATAGAGGAGGACTAGAGGGTCCAGCTCCTGATATGAAGCTCACCACAGATTGTTGGGTGCAGTCACAGAAATAATGACACTGAGAGCTATCATAACAAAATGTGACTGAATGATGGAAGTAGAATGCCTGTATAGAGTACAGGCTGGTGTGGGGTGGGGAGGAAGGACACTTGGATGTTGTGATCGGAATAAATTAAAATAAATAAATATAACTCCTTTTTTAGATGGAATTAGATGATTTTTTCCTCATTAAGTTCTGCCAGTTCCTTATATATCATAGATATTAACTCTTTATCATATGAGTACTGTGTGAATATTTTCTTCCATTATGTGTATAGACGTTGTACCCTAATCACTGTTTCCTTTAAAATGCAGAAGTTTCTCAGTTTAATGTAGTCCCATTTGTTTATCTCTGCTTCCACTTGCTTGAACAATGGTGTTTCCTTCTTGAAAATACCTTTAGTTTCAATGTCATGGAGTATTTTGCTCATGTTTTCCTCTATGAGCCTTATGGTTTCATGTCTGATTTCAAGATCTTTAATCCATTTTATTTAACCTTTGTTCATGTTGTTAAAGAGAGGTCTGAGTTTGCTTTTTTTTTTTTTTACATGTAATTTCAGCATCACTTGTTTAAGGGACTCTTTTCACTCCACTTTGTGTCTCTTGTAACTTTATCAAAGATCAGTTGGTTGTATATTTGGGGGTCAGTCTCAGAATACTCAAGTCTGTTCTACTGATCTGAAGGTCTCTATTTGTCCCAATACCAAGCTGTTTTTAATGACTGTTGCTTTATAGTACAACTTAAAGTTGGCAAAAGTGATGCTTTCCACCTACTTTTTCTCAAAGATTGCCTTAGCTATTTGTGGGCATTTATTGTTCCAAATGAATTTTAGGAGTATTTGGTCCATTTCTTTGAAAACTATCATGTATATTGTTAGAGGGTTTTCATTAAATCTGTACAATGCTTTGGGAAGTATTTCCATTTTAATGATATTAATAGTCTCCATCCATGATCAGGGTATATGTTTCGATTTCCTGTGTTCTCTTTTTATTTCTTGAATCAATGTTTTATAGTTTTTTTGTATAGGTCTTTCACTTCTTTAGATAAGTTGACTTCAAGGTACTTGATTTTTCTGAGGCACAATTTTTTTAAATGTCTCTTTATTCTTTTTTATTATTGCTATATACATAAAGTGCCATGAATTTATGTGTGTTCATTTTATAACCTGCCACTTTACAAATCTATTGTTTCTAGAAGCTTTTGGTAGAGTCTCTACGACTTTCTAAATATAGTATCATGTCATCTGCAAACAGTGAGAGCTTGACTTCTTCCTTTCCTATCTGGATGCCTTGGTATTTTTTCTTGTCTGATTGCTATGGCAAGTACTTCCAGTACTATGTTTAATAGAAGTGGCAAGAGAGGCCAACTTTGTCTTGTGTCAGGTCTTAAATGAAAGGCTTTTATTTTTCCCCCATTAAGTATAATATTTGCCATGGCCTTGTAGTAAATGGCCTTGACTATATTGAAAAAAGTTTCTTTCATTCCCATCTTGCTGAGATTTTTTTTTATCATGAACGGGTATTAGACCTTGTCAAATGCTTTCTCAGAATCTATAATATGATCAAATGATTTTTATTTTTTTGTTTGTTGGTATGGTGTATTATGTTGATTGACTTGTATATTTTAAACTATGTGTGCATCTCTGAATTGAAACCTACTTGGTCATGGTGTATGACCTTCTTGATGAGTCATTGCATCCTATTTGCTAGAAATTTGTTGAGTATCTTTGCATTTGTGTCCATCAAGTTAATTGACTTGTAGTTCTCTTTTTTGTGGGATCTCTGTCTACTTTTGGTATCAGGGTGATGTTAGCTTCATAAAATCTATTTGGAGTGTTTCTGCAATTTCCTGGAAGTGCCTGAAGAGAATTCACTAGTATAACCCATTAGGCCTAGAATTTTGTTTTTGGGAAGCCTTTAAATTACCATTTCAATTTCCCGATGTCTGTTCAGATATTCCAGATCATCTTGGTTCAACCTTGGAATGTTATGAGTCCAAGAATTTAACCATTTCTTCCAGATTCTCTTGTTTTGTGTCATAA
>PVKC010041978.1:0-12050 GCA_004027635.1 Crocidura indochinensis
TTTTCTCTTCTCCCTCCTCTTCTTCCTTTCCTCCCATTCCCCCTTCCCTTTCCTTTATACTCTCACCTTCTTCCCCCTCGTTGTTCTGGGGATAGAACCCAGGGCCTCACAAGTGCAAGCAAAGTGAGTTCTCTACCACTAACCAACATTTCTGTCCTTTTTCCTTTTCTTTCTTTCTTTTTATTTTTGGTGTGTGTGGGGTCGCACTCATAAATAATTCGAGATAAACGTTAGGCATTGTATGAGGATTCCAGAAAATGAGAAGATACAATTACACAGAGCCCACCAGCGCTTAACCCTTGACATAAATGAGTACATTGCTACAAAATGTTCTAAGCATGTACCCCTCAGTATTATTATTAGTATTATTATTTTCATTAATAATACTAATAATGGGGCAAGGTAAGCGATTCAAGTGGTAGAGCATACATTTTGCATATATGAGGTCAACGGTTTTACCTTGGCATACCATGACCTCCACCTCCCCTTAGCATGGTCAGGTGTGTCCCCTTAAATAACCTCAAAATGCATCTAAAATAAGGACTATCCTTTGATCTGAAGAACCTTCTGTTCAAAATTTGTCATTACCCCCTACTTTCTTATTATTTTCTGCATTTAAAGAATGTCAACATTTCTCATCCAAAGCATCTCAATGTCCCCATTCCCCACAGACCTTCCTCTGATTCCAAACCCTTCACTACACAGATATTTCTCTCCAATCATTTTTACTAATCATTTTCACTAAATATTCTCAACAGTGTTGCTAAAAAGAAATAGATACTTTTCAGCTATTGTCTCACTTCAGATCTTCTTATTTTACATTGTTTTCTCTCTTCCTTGAAACCACAGCTGACCATTTGGAAAAAAATTTTAAATGCAATGAACTGGATGGCTTAAACAACAGAAATTTATTTCTCACAGTGCAGAAAGCTTGGAAGTTTCAGATCAAACTGCCAGAGCAGAGAGATTGTGTTGAGGACCTGCTTCCTGGTTTGCATATCATCAAATCTCTCAGTTGATTTAGAAGCGCACTGTGTCTATTCATAAGAAACTCCACTCTCATGACCTACTTACCATCCAAAAGCCTCATCTACAAATACCATAAAATTGGGAATCAGGGATTCACAATCTAAATTGGGGTGGAGGCACAAACATTCACTTCATAATGCCCTTTCTTTTTTTAGCTCTTTCTAAGATGCTTCATTTCCTTCTCTCCTCTTATGTCCCCATTTGCTTTTAGGGCTATACCCTATGTTCTCTTCTTACTCTTTTCTTCTCACTTTTCTTGGATGGTTTTAACTACTTCCACTATTTTGATCGTCAACTGCTGCTTATAATTTTAAGATATAGGAATTTTAAGATACACAAGATCCCCCAATACCCAAACTAAAATATTAATGGCAACTGGGCACCTAAAATTCAAGTAGTCCTCATCAAGAACTGGGTTCTGCAAAAAGGTAAGGCGATATGCATGACACATTTTCAGTAATATTATTGCAAACTGAAGTGCTTAACATGAAAACAAAAAAAGAGAAAGAGAGAATAAAGGTGTCAGTCACAGAGGCTGAGCTGAGAGGCAAACTGTGCATACTGATGGTGATAAATGTGCACTGGTGAAGGGAATGGGTATTAGAATATTGTATGACTGAAGCTCAATCATGAACATCCTTGTTACTGTTTATTTCACAGTGGCTCAACTAAAAAATAAAGCAGATCTAAGATGATTTAACACATCCCTACTCTCCACCATCCTGTAATCTGTTCCAAATACATGGAGAAATTACATCCAATTGCATAGTAGAGGATGATAGTCATGCAATCAATTGCCCGCACCAGAAACTTGAGTATCATTTTGAATGTTTTATATCATTAAAACTCATATCCAAAGAATCAAATTATGTTAGGTCTATCTTTTATTATTTCACTAATTGCTACTCTTTGGTTTTCTCAAATTTAAAATGACAGTAACAATACCTATATTCAAGATCTGTTTTGCTAATTAGTGAAGAGAAATGACAGGCAGGCAAAAAATAAATACTCAAAGACAAAAATTATTTAATAAACAAACATTGTGTTTGCAAATAGTTCTTATTCATTAAGTCGTCTGTAATGATATCTAGCATTTAATTTTACTGGCTTTGAGAGAGGAAATAAAAAGGAGGAATGAGGGACTGGAGCGGTAAGGTGCCTAGGACAGACCGTGGTGTGGTTTGATCCCTCAGCATCCCATATGGTCCCCAAGCCAGGAGCAACTTCTGAGCTCATAGCCAGGAGTAACCCGTGAGTGTCAATGGGTGTGGCCAAAACAAACAAACAAAAAAAGGAGTGGTGAGATAGTGTGGACAAGCTACCTACATTTTATTCTTCAGTATATTTCTAAGCATGACAAGTCCCAAACCCCATTACTGATGAGAAACTGTGTTTCACCCAACTACATGCATGGTATACTATACTTTAGCTATTGTGTTCAACTGTGGTACAAAGATCCATGACAAAATCTATCTAGTACTTTCTTAAATGCTATTTTCCACCTCACCCCTGTTCACCTGTTAATCACCTGACATTGCTTTAACTAAAATAATTTTCCATAGTGAGTATAATTTTGTTTCTTTTTATCGTTTAGTTTTATATTTAATTACTTTATTTAAGCACTGTGATTACAAAATTATTCATGATTGAGTTTCAGTCACAATATACACCACCCTTCACTGGCGCACTAAAATAAACTTTGATCACTTCAAAATAGTACTGAAACTCTTCATTAGCTCATATTGTAAATTAGAGCAAGGCCTCATATAATATGAACTCTTCTTATTCTTTTCTGTTTGTTTTTGGGACACACCCAGCTGTGATCAAGGTTCGGGGATTACCTCTGGTGCTGTATTCAACGATCTTTCATGCTTAACGTGGGGTACCATATGCAATGAAGAACTCAAACCAGAGTCAGTCACATGCAAGGTAATCTACTTAACATTGTCCTCTCACCAATTCATCCTGTGTTTAAGCCTATTGCTGTATGGTATCTTTACCCTCCCGTACAGCATTTTATATATTCTTTTGATGAACATACTCTAAATAACACTATGAGCCAGAACTCTTCTGGATACAAGAGATATATCAATAATCAAGACAATGTTCTTGTTTAAATATTATGCTCTTATATATTGTTCACCTGTAAAATCATTCTTTACTTTCACCTTTTCTGAGTTAATTAGGACAAGTACCCTTAATTATGTCAACCCTAACCCTCAGGTTATTTAATGTTAAGATCTAGTTAATAAAAGTGACAGGGAGGGATCGTAGCATAATGTTAGGGCCAGCAGTAGGTATGGTCCTGCCTGGGAGATTTCTTAGTGCAGATCCAGGAGTAACCCCTGAGTGCTGTCGGTGTGGCCAACAAACAAACAAACAAACAAACAAACAAAAACTTGTCAGGAAAGCAGCAGAAAACTAGTCTCCGCTGGCTCAGTAAGATCCAAGAAGCTGCTCAACACCCTTGGCTAAAATAAATTTTCTCCTGTGAGTCCATCTATTTTCTTGTGTGCTTCTCCTTGCTACTGACCTGTCTATTGGAGGGTCATCACACATACAAACACAGTGAATACCATGAACTTCAAGTGACTGAAAGCAAGCTGCAGGTAGCAGTCATCAACCCCCTGGAAATCAGCCAACCAATGACCCCAGATTTACCCCCATTGTTTGGTGCCCAAATGGGGATATGAAAACTGAGACTTTAAATTAGTGAGTGGAATAAAAATTTATCTTAAGGTACTGAATACTGAAACTGGTATTACCATATCAGCCCCCTCTTGCTGCACTAACTGTGCTATACCCTCTACTGGAGTTTTAGCATACCCAAACCCCCTTCTGAGTTGCCTCATGTTGATCTGGAGGATTTACCAAAATGTTTCAAGATGGACAGAACATGGCATATCCATTAAAAATTCTCCCATATACATGCCCCAAGAAGGGAAGAGTACTTTTATGGTAGTGAAGAGTCCTTACTCAAAAGACTTTCCTAAGGTTGGTACTGGACCTGAAGGGATAAGCAAAGTTGCATTAAATGTCTGACAAATGTGTGCGGGATAAAAGAGTAAAGATTTCTTACTCAGAAGACTCCCAAGTTTGGTACAGGACCCAGCAGGATGAGTGATGTGCAGACAGATAAACCAGTGCTGCCAATCCAAGTCTATGGTACTATTAAATTATTCAATTTTCAAAATGGTTATGGATTCATTAAAATAAATGTCACTAAGCAGGATATCTTTATTAACCAGACAGCTATTAAGAGAAACAAACCCAGGAAGTTTTTGTGCAACAAAAACTTGATATTGTGAAAGGACATAAAGGTACAGAAGCTACTAATGTAACCAGGCCTGGGGAATTATCAGTGCAAGGCAGTCACTTTTCTCCCAAATGACATAGGTTCCACTGATTCAATCTTCAGCTTTGTTCAGCTGAGACCCCCTCAGGCAGGACAGAGCCAGGCAGGAAAGAGAATCTAGCTGAAGACTTAGAGAGGTGTCCCAGATGCTGATGACCACCACCTTTTACAGAAGGTGATTTGTGAGAAGCCCTAGGCTACCCTCAACCAGCTGCAGCCAATCGAGGGAACTGATCAAATGTCAATGTGTGTATGTCTGATTGTGTTATAAACAAAACCTTTCTCTATCCCTCTAACACCTCCCCTTTTTGGTCTCAGAGCATTCCCCTCCTTTTATCTTTTCAAATTCTTACTACAAGAGATAGTCACCCTTGCAAATGAGATGACCACATAGAGTGGCTTCTTCAAGTTGGTCTTTGACACGTGATTCCAATCAGCTGCTTCAGGAGATCCTCACCCTGATTGCTCTTCATTGACAGGTTACTTTGTCAGCCAATTACTATTCAATATTTCCCCCATCCTTGGGTCTTTTTTATATATTATTTTTTTTTATTTTTATTTAAGGTAGTCAACAGCAAATCTTACACAGTGATCCGAGCTTGCCAGGAGTGATTTCTGACCCTAGAGTTAGGAGTAACCCCTGAGCGCTGCTGGGTGTGACCCACCCACCCATCCCCAAAAAGAAACAAAATGGTGTTCCTCCCTTTTCAGAACCTAAGATAAGCCTGGCATGTGGCCTTTACAAAATGACATCCCTCCTTGTTCAGAGCCCAGGAATCCACATTCCCTCCTCTTCTTATGAAACCGAGTCAAATCCTTGTCTCTCCTTGAGGTTCCTTGTCTCCATCCCTGCTTATGGGCACATACTGGGGCCTTAGCACAAGCATCTTAACTTCACTTATGCATGCATTGAATAAAGTGGGTGAGCAAATTAATAATGTAAGGACCTATTGAGAGCATCAAAAAAGAATAAACAGCAGTTATCAAGGGTGATTGAGTGAAACGCTGCTCATACTGGGAGGCAGAATCTTTCCACTCCTGCTGCAAACTGGCCTTCACCTGCTGCAACAATCCCCAGATGACCCCTGATCTGTTCTCTTTGAGCCATACACAGTCCACCTTATTTTTAAGAACATTGGGTCCAAACTACTCCTGTTTTGTAGGGCCACTTCTGTTAGGGAGTCCAAAGAGTGCTGTACATGTATGCTGGCAATTTCTGGGGAAGTCTTATCCTAAGCTTTCTTTATGGTGAGGCTTACACTGGCACCTTAAGGCAATGTTGAGCTGCTGGCTCCCTCCTACTTATTTGCCTTAACTTGTTCTTCACTACTAGGAAGTTAGTGTGGGCACATTCTCTTAAATTTGGGTCAGGAATCTGATATTTGGATCAGGAATCTCTGGTTAACATACTCCCAAAACTCTGCCTGAGACTTCCAGCCTTAACCTCAGAGTCTGGCTCCCTCTGTGCTTCCAAGTAGATTCCCTCACACATTCCTATACCCTGAAGAGAAAAATCCTCCACTTCCTCACATTTTGGGGGACTTCATTCTGGACAAGCATAAAATGTGAGTGCCTTCAGGGCAACTTTCCTATCCTGGGACATGAATCTATGTATTGGTACCCATTTCTTCTTAACACTTAAACCTTAGTAGAAGGTTATAAACCCCAAACAAATCAGATAAGTCAAAGTTTAGGGGAGCGACCTTCGGGATGACAGTTTGACTCACAAACCCTCTATCCGCAGTCTGGATAAGAGGATATTCATTTTTGTTGGCCATCCCACAGTCACCATTGTCAGCAGGAGCACCAGGACTATCTGGCTGAGCCAGCTGGATCTGCAGGAGGTTCCATGCAATTCAGGCTGTAACTTTCCACCATGAAGGGATAGGTGGTTCCTGTGTCTTCTTCAATCCTACAACTAAAACAGTTGTTGGGGTGTTGAAAGAACAACAGAGTGTCCTAAACTCCAGTTGCCTTTCCTGCACTGGGTCAGAAAGAAATGCCTCTCACACCTGGTGCTAATTATTTTATCCTTAATATTACCATGGGATGACATGATCTTTGCTTTTTTCTTTATACCACACATCCTCTTTAAATGTTAGTGTCCAGTTAATTCTTTCTACTTGCCCAGAACTCTGGGGTAGATAGGCATAATGTAATATCCAATTGATGCCTTAGCTAGTTGAGTTCCTGTGTCACTTCTTGCCCTTATTCCCCTGGTAGCGTTCCTGTGAATCTTCCCATTTCACATTTTACCTAGAGATTTCATCACCTTAGAAGCCATTAAAGGGGAGTGTTGGTGAAGGTTCATCTTCTGTAACTTTGACAGACTGGGAAAAGATTGTAGGCTCTACCTATAAGAAGGGGCAAAATCTCACACTACCTTAGCTCTCTTAATGAAGCAATTGACTGGTTCAATTCTGCAGTTTCAACATCTGAAAAAGATCAGATCAAATAGACTGGGGAATATTACTTAAACAGATCAAGCGCTAGATCAGTAAATGGTCCTCTCTATCCTTAGGAGGACAGAGTAGAAGATGCTCCCTCTGGGACGATGACTCGGAAGTTTGCAGCAGCTAAACTAAAGCATTATAGAATTATTCCTGTTTCCTGAGTATTTTTGACATCTGTGTAGTCATGCTGCCAGTCTTCTTCAGGATATGATCTCTATTGTTACAGATGTTGCCTAAAGATGAAACGCAAGACTACCACTTGGTTCAGTAACAGCAATTAAACACAGTTCTGCGTTTATTTATTCTACTGCCCTATTCAGCATAAGTTTTCCTGGTAAAGTTCTAGCCAGACTAGTGATTGCATGCACAGCCTTCAATTCCTTATGACAAGTCTATTACAACCACTAAGTACACTTCCATATGGGTTACCAAAGAGGAGGGGCTTTAAGTTAACCCACTAGAATGCATTTAATTCAAGCAATTATAGAAAGTTTTTCTCTCCAACTTCACATTGAATCTTGCCAGGTGGCTAAATAAAGTTGGCTTGTTCCTTTGCATAAACACAGTAAAACAGGAGAAATCTCCATTTGGGGCACCCCATTATTTACAGAGAATTTCTGGGGATTGGTTTAGGACAGAGTGGGTGATTTACCAATAAAGGCATTATACCTGTTATGTCAGGGTTCCCCAGGCTTGGCCAATTTAAGGATAATAAGATCAGATTAACATAAGGATGGCCTTGGGTCTTTAGTAGGGGTGTCCCACCACTCCAGGGTTCAGAGAGATTCAGATCTCCAGAACTTTTCTCGATGCTGAGAGCAGGACCCAGGCTGGGATCAGCCTGCACAGATTTAAGACACTTTTAGAAGATCTCTGACTTTCCTAAGGCAATCCACTACTATGATCTCCCTGAGATTAGCAAAGTGGGACTGTCTTGTCACTGATCCTCAAACCCTTTCAACTCCGTTTCCCTGAAAGGTGGCTCTGGGGTCACCTAGCTGACTTTTAAGATTTCCAATATGCATTAGGAATGATGCCCACTACAGAGATGAAAACTTCCTTCCTGTATTTATGCAAAACAACATAACGCATGAAGCATAAAAAATACTGGAGGTACCAAGAAAATATAAAATGTAATATTTCTTAATTTATAGTACAAACAGAACAACTATTATGCATATAATTTTATTTACTTATTTTTACTTTTTATCTTTATTTAAACACCTTGATTATAAACATGACTGTATTTGGGTTTTAGTTACAAAAAGAAAACACCCCCCATTCACCAGTGCAACATTCCCACCACCAATGCTCCTCTTACCCCTCCATCCACAACCCCTGTCTCTATTCAAGACAGGCATTCTACTTCTCTCACTCATTAACATTGTAATGGTAGTTGTTAGTGATCTAACTGAACTCTCCTCTCCTTGAGGTGAGCTTCATATCATGAGCTGGTTCTTCCAGCCCTTATATTATTATTACAATAATGTCTTTTATTTTCCTTAAAACCCAAGTGAGACTAGTCTGCGTCTATCTCTCTCCCTCTAACTTATTTCACTCAGCATAATAGTTCCCATGTCCATCATGTATAGGAAAATTTCATGGCTTCATCTCTCCTGACGACTGCACAATATTCCATTGTGTATATGTACCACAGTTTCTTTAGTCATTCATCTATTGAAGGGCATCTTGTTTGTTTCCAGAGTCTGGTTATTGGAAATAGTGCTGCAATGAATATAGGAGTGAGGAAGGGATTTTTGAATTTCATTTTTGTGTTCCTAAGGTATGTCCCTAGGAGTGGTATAGTTGGATCAAATGGGAGCTCAATTTCCAGTTTTTGGAGAGCTCTCCATATTGTTTTCCAGAAGGGCTGGACTAAATGGCATTTCCACCAGTAGTGACTGAGAGTTCCTTTCTTCCCACATCCCTACCAGTACTGCTTGTTCTCATTCTTTTGTGATGTGTGCCAATCTCTGTGGAGTGAGATGGTACCTCATTGTTCTTTTGATTTGCATCTCCCTGATAATTAGTGATGTGGAGCATTTTTCATGTGCCTTTTGGCCATTTGTATTTCTTCTTTGATAAATTGTTCTTTTCTTCTTCCCATTTTTGACAGGGTTAGATGTTTTTTTCTTGTTAAGTTCTGTCAGTAACTTGTATGTCTTAGATATTAGCCCCTTGACTTAAGGGGTTAAGTGAATAGTTTCTCCCAATCTATGGGTGGCTTTTGTATCCTAGGTATTATTTCCTTTGAGATGCAGAAGCTTAGTAGCTTAATATAGTCCAAATGTTTATCTCTGTTTCCACTTGTATGGAGAGTACTGTTTTTGCCTTGAAGATGCCTTTCCTCTCAATATCATGGAGTGTTTTACGTATGTGTTGTTCAATGTACCTTATGGTTTCGGGTCTGATGTCCAGATCTTTAACCCATTTGGATTTGACCTTTGTCTATGGTGTTAGATGGAGATCTGAGTTTGCTTTTTTGCAAGCGGCTGACCAGCCTGCTCCAACACCACTTATTGAAGAGGCTTTCCTTGCTTCATTTTGCATTTCTCGCCCTTTATCAAAGATTAATTGATTGTATATCTGGGTCACATTCTCTGAATAATCAAGTCTTTTCCACTGCCTTTATTCCTGTACCAAGCTGTTTTAATGACTATTGCTTTGTAATACAATTTGAAGTTTGGGAAAGTGACGCCTCCCCTACTCCTTTTCCCAAGGGTTGATCTAGCTATTCGTGGGTGTCCATTGTTAACATGAATTTAAAGAGTATTTGAATCACTTCTTTGAAGAATGCCATGGGTATCCTTAGAGAGATTGCATTAAATCTGTACATACCTTGGGGGATATTGCCATTTTAATTATGCTAATCCTGCCAATCCATGAGCAGGGTATGTGTCTCCATTTTCTTGCGTCTTCTTTTATTTCTTGAAGTAGGGTTTTGTAGTTTTGTATAATTTTGTAGTTTGTATAGGTCCTTCACATCTTTAGTTGACTACAAGATATTTGAGTTTGTGTGATACTGATGTGAATGGGGTAGTTTTTTAATGTCCATTTCTTCTCTATCATTATTGATGTATATAAGAAGCCCATTGATTTTTGTGTGTTAATATTGTAGCCTGCCACTTTGCTATATGAATCTATTGTTTCTAGAAGCTTTTTGATAGAGTCTTAGGGTTTTCTAAATATATTATCATGTCATCTGCAAACAATGAGAGCTTGACTTCTTCCTTTCCTATCTGGGTGCCCTTATCAAATGCTTTCTCTGCATCTATTGACAGAACCATTGATGTATTATGTTGATTGATTTACGTATATTGAACCATTCTTACATTCCCAGAATGAATTCTACTTGGTCACAGTGTATGATCTTCTTGATGTGGCATTGGATCCTATTTGCCACAAGTTTGTTGAGTTTCTTTGCAACTGTGTTTATCAGGGATATTGGTCTGTAGTTTTCTTTTTCTGTAGCATCTCTGTCTGGTTTGGGCATTAGGGTGATGTTAGCTTCATAAAAACTATTTGGGAGTGTTCCTTACTTCTTAATTTCATGAAAGAACTTGAAAAGGATTGGGAGTCATTCCTCTAGAAAGGTTTGAAAGAATTCATTAGTGAATCCATCTGGGCCTAGGCTTTTGTTTGGGGGAAAATTTTTTTATTACTCTTTTAATTTTATCAGTAGTGATGGGTCTATTTAGATATGCTAGCTAGATCATCCTGGTTTAACTATGTTAGATTGTAGGAGTCAAAGAATTTATCCATTTCTTCCAGGTTTTCATGTATTGTGGCATAGAGTTTCTCAAAATAGTCTCTGACCACCTTTTGAATTTCTGCAGTAATTGTAGTGATCTCATCCTTTTCATTTCTAATCTGGTTTATTAAATTTCTCTGTTTCTTTGCAAGTTTTGCTAGTGGTTTATCAATCTTGTTTATTTTTTCAAAGAACCAACTTCTACTTTCATTGATATTTTGATTTTTTTTAATTTCCATTTTATTGACTTCTGCTCTAAGCTTTATTATTTCCTTCTGCCTACCTATTTTTGGCTTGTTTTGTTGATCTTCTATTTTTAAAAGTTCTGTTATTAAAAAGTTTATGTAGGCCCCTTCTTATTTTCTGATGTGTGCTTGCAAAGCTATACATTTCCCCCTTATTACTGCTTTTGCTGTGTCCCATAAATTCTGATAGTTTGTATCTTCATTGTCATTAGTTTCCAGAATTTTTTATGTTTTCTCTTTGATTTCATCTCTGACCCACTGGTTGTTCAGCAACATGCTGTTTAATTTCCAGGTGTAGTTCACATCTAATTTTAGTGCCTTGTGATCTGAGAAGGTAGTCTGTACATTTTCTATCCTCTTGATTTTATGTAGATATGATTTATGTGCCAGCATGTGGTTTAATCTGGAGACAATACCCATGTGCATTGGAGAAGAATGTGTATACATAAATATATACATATATGTATATGTATATGTATATGTATATGTATATATATATTAGTCCAATTTCTTCCATTTCTCTTTTCAGAGCTAGTATATTCTTATAGGGTTTCAGCCTGTTTGACCTATCCAGGGGTGATTGGGCAGTATTGAGGTTTCCCACTACTATTATGTTGCTATTGATGTCTTCTTTCAATTGTATTAAATATTTTGCTGGTCCCTCATTGGGTGCATATATATGTAGGAGAGTGATTTTTTTCCTGCTGGACATATCCTTTGATTAATAAGAAATGACCTTCTTTGTCCCTTACAATTTTTCTAAGTCTAAAGTTTGTGTCATCTGATATTAATATGACCACTCCAGTTTTTTAAGGGAGTTGTTTGCTTGGATGATTTTCCTCCAGCCTTTTTTTGAGTCTATGTTTATTCTGGCTATTTAGATGTATTTCTTATGGACAACAGAATGTTGACTTCAGCTTTTTGAACCATATTGCCACTCTGACTCTTGACTGGTGCATTTCTTCCATTGACATTGATAGAGAGAATTATCATGGATTTAGTGTCATCTTTGTGTAGAAGTTTGCTGTTTCTATTGGTCTGTCTTGTCTCAAAGTAGACCTTTCAGTTTTTCTTTTAAGGCTGGCTTTTGAGTAGGTAAAGTTTCTGAACTACTATTTATCCATTATCCATGAAGTTATGAGTCTTGGCCAGTGGTCAACAAGCCGCGGCTCATGAGCCACATGCGTCTCTTTACACTTTTTTTTTTTTTTTGGTTT
>PVKC010041979.1:0-12052 GCA_004027635.1 Crocidura indochinensis
CTTTTTTTTGGGGGGGTCACACCTGGCAGTGCTCAGGGGTTACTCCTGGCTCCATGCTCAGAAATTGCTCCTGGCAGGCACGGGGGACCATATGGGGCACCGGGATTCAAACCGATGGCCTTTTGCATGAAAGGCAAACGCCTTACCTCCATGCTATCTCCCGGGCCCCCATGTACTGGTTTTGATATGACATCCTGACAAAGGAAATGGCAATAACTTGATCTAAGAGCAGGTTGTCTTACCTCACCACTTAATAACAAGATGAAATCAGAAGACATGTCATCCTTTGATTTGTGCAAAAGCCAGGATCTTACAGAAGACTCACTGTGACAACCATGACTGGGTAGATCTTATCTTGGGACCAATAAAAAATACCCTAGTCTATGCTTTGGTCTATGTTCTGTACAACAACCAAGATCTCTAATTCCAGGGGTCTGACTGAGACAACTGCAACTGAGCAGGTCTTCTGGAATCATAGTTAAAGACTCTATTTTAGTCTTTGTCCTAGGGTTGGTGCAAAAACCAAGACCACCAACTACAGAAGACTGATTAAAACAACAGTGATGTTTTAAATTATCAATTATAATTATAATTAAAATTATATTTATAATTATCAACATTATCAAGGCCATTTAACACAAGCCAATGGCAAATATACTCAAGTGGGGGAAAAATGAATGCTTTTTTCTCTAAAATATGGGACAATACAAGATTCTCTCCTTCCCATTTCTATTCAACACAACACCAGAAGTATTTGCCATAGAAATCAGCCAAGAAAAATATATCAAGGGCATCTGGATAGGGTAGGAGTAAGTCAAGCTTTACTATTTGTAGATACTATATTTAGAAAATCCTAAAGACTCTACCAAAAGATCTATAAAAGACTATATAAGTCCTATAAAAGAAAAATACAAAAGATTGCTTCATGAAATAAAAGAGGACACAGGAATGGAAACATATACCCTGCTCATAGATCTGGAGCATTAGAATCATTAAAATGGAATATTACCCAAAGGTTGTACAAATTTAATGTGATACCTCTAAGGGATACACTAAACATTTTTAAAGAAGTGGATAAAATACTCCTGAAATTCATCTGAAATAAACACCCACGAATAGCTAAAACAATCTTAAGAAAAAGAAGATACAAGTGGCTAACCAGTTCTGCCAGCAACACTTGTTGAAGATGTTTTACCTACTCCACTTAGGATTTCTTGTTCCTTTGTCAAAAATCATGTAACATCTTGTACGGAGGTAAAATCCAAATGAATTAAAGACCTTGATATTAGACCTGATACCATAAGGTATATAGAACAACACGTCGGTAAAACACTCCATGACATTGAGACTAAAGACATCTTCAAGGAGGAATCTGCAGTTTCCAAACAAGTGGAAGCAGAGACAAACAGATGGGAATACATTAAGCTGAGAAGCTTCTACACCTCAAAAGAAATAGTGCCCAGGATACCAGTCACCCATCGAGTGGGAGAAACTATTCACCCAACACCCATCAGATAAGGGGCTAATATCCAAAATATACACGGCACTAACAGAACTTTACAAGAAATAGAACATCTAATCCCATCAAAAAATGGGGGAGAAGACATGAACAGACACTTTGATAAAAAAAATGGGGGGCGGGCAGTGGAGCTGAAGGTAAGGTGCCTGCTTTACCTGCGCTAGCCTAGGATGGACCTCGGTTCGATCCCCCAGTTTCCCATATGGTCCCCCAAGTCAGGAGCGACTTCTGAGCACATAGTCAGGCGTAACCCCTGAGCGTCACCGGGTGTGGCCCAAAAAACAAAAGAAAAAAAGAAAAAGAAATACAAATGGCCAAAAGGCACATGAAAAAATGCTCCTCGTCACTAATCATCAGGGAGATGCAAATCAAAACAACTATGAGATACCACCTCACACCACAGAGATTGGCATGCATCACAAAGAATGAGAACAATCAGTGCTGGCAGGGATGTTGAGAGAAAGGAACTCTTATCCACTGCTAGTGGGAATGTCCCACCTCTATGGAAAGCGATATGGAGATTCCTCAAAAATCTGGACATTGAGCTCCCAGTTTAACCAGCTATTCCACTCCTAGGGATATACCCTAGGAACAAAAGAATACAATGCAAAATCCCCTTCCTCACACCTATATTTATTGCAGCACTAGTCACAATATCCAGGCTCTGGAAACAACCAAGATGCCCTTCAACAGACAAATGCTAAAGAAAGTGTGGTACATATACACAATGGAATATTATGCAGCCGTCAGGAGAGATGAAGTGATGAAATTATCTTATTCATGGATGTACAGTGAATCTATCATGCTAAGTGAAATATGTCAGAGGGAGAAAGAGAGAGAGATGCAGAATAGTCTCACTCATCTATGGGTTTTAAGGAAAAGAAAAGTCATATTTGCAACTATCCTAAGAGACAATGAGAGGAGGGCTGGAACTTTCAGCTCACTTCATGAAGCTCACCACAAAGAGCGGTGAGTGCAGTTATAGAAATAACTACACAGAGAACTACCCTAATCATGTGAATTAATGAGGAAACTGGAAAGTCTGTCTGAAATACAGGTGGGGTGGGGTAGAGGGAGATTTGGGTCATTGGTGGTGGGAATGTTGCACTGATGAAGGGGGGGTGTTCTTTATATGACTGAAACCTAATCACAATCATATTTGTAATAAAGATGTTTAAATAAAGAAAAAATATTAAAAAAGGAAAACAAAGATTCTGCCAAGAACTGAATTCTGCCAGTAGCACATGGACTTACCTCAGGAGGTAAAAATCTTGTGAGGCAGAGACAAATCATTTACAGCGAAGCTAAGCTGAGTCCAACTTTCTAGTTCATAGACTCATGAACTAAATTATTAGTGATTGTTTTAAATTTAACAATTTTGGAGTGGTTGACTATACAATAAAAGTATAGAAACTTTTATATACACATAAAGTTTGAGGTATCTGTAAAATATTCATTTAAGAGAGTGTGGATTCTGGATCTCAATAGAACAAAAGATCAAAGTTGAGATCTGGAGTGATTAACATAAGGATATCTTTGATATCTAGGAAATACATGGTATATTTCTTATTCTTTGAGGTGTATGACAAGCATGCACATAATAATTCTATTTCTGAACAAGATATTAATTTTCTTTTTTGGGGGGGGCCTTCCGGTGGAGACCAGAAGGCCTGCTGGACAAATTCTAAAAGAGCTGTAACACTTAATTTTCTTATGACAATGAGTGCTGTAAAATATTGTTCTTCATTAAACACTGCTTTTGTCATTTCTGGAGAGAAAATATTAAATTAATTAAAAAATTAAAAAATTAAAAAATCCTTAGAACAGTGTAATTTGTTTTTGCTGAGCTTGTTTGAAATGTTATGCAGCTTAAATCAGGCCTATCAGAATGAAATATATGAAAAACAAATTTTAAATTTATTCTGCCATTAGAAAACTTCTTTACTCTTTTTGATAGACTGTTACTCCACCCTCCCTGCTGTAGCTGTCACATTGGTGCATAATGTGAAATCCTTGCATAAAGTAAAAGGTAATCAATAGCTCTAAGAGTCAGCACAACCAAAAAGTTTCTTCCTCTGTAATCTTCGCAATTGTTGTGCACAAGGAACCATGATCATTCCTATTTCCCAGGCAAGCAAATATTTATATATTTAAAAAACTGCTCCTTGGGGCCCGAGAGATAGCGTGGAGGTAAGGCGTTTGCCTTTCATGCAAAAGGTCATCGGTTCGAATCCCGGTGCCCCATATGGTCCCCCGTGCCTGCCAGGAGTAACCCCTGAGCACTGCCGGGTGAGACCCAAAAACAAAAAAAAAAAAACAAAAAAAAAACAAAAAAAAACAAAACAAAACCAAGAAACCAAAAAAACAAAAACAAAACAAAACAAAACAAAAAAACTGCTCCAAATTTTTATTGGTCAAAATTTAACCTCGCTTAAGGTTGGAACAATAATATAGCAGGTAGGACCTTTGCCTTGCAAAACACCTGGTTGGGGTTTAATTCCTGGCTTTGTATGGTCCCGAAGCAATACCAAGAGTAACTCCTGAGCACAGATCTATAAGTCACCCCTAAGCACCTCCAGGTGTGGCCCCCAAAGAAAAAAATAACTTAGCCTTTTCAAACTCCAAGACCTGTTTACTATACCACAACTTTTCAGATATGGAAATGAATTTAGTTATCACCATTATTTTTGAGGAATTATCAATCACTTAAGAAAGTCTCCTATGTCTTATAATGTTTTCTTTTTGTCCCCTTAAAATGACACATTCATCACACTTTACCCTATTTAAAATCCTAAAGATGCCTTTCCACATAACCATATGACCCAACAAATAGGACAGGATCCAGAGTGGGTTTTGCTCACAACCTATCTTGAGTCTTACTCTATCCACAAACTCTAATTAATGGTCATTTAACTGTACTGTCAACTGTATTTAAATTTGAGTGATACCAGTTGTTTCTCTCTGGGCCAACCAATAGCAACAGGGGAAAGCATTCATGCATGCTGTTGTCCGAGTGGCCCTGGGCCTATAGCAGTCCAGTTTAATGGGCATTCAGAGCTCATTAGTGAGGAAACACATCGCTAGTGACCGTTCCGGTGCCACACGTTGCAACTAATAGCCCTGCTGAACAGAATCGTTTCTGTTTCTGCTCACTTGTTGTGAAATCCTTTCAATGTCAACAAGTGGTTGTGTCGGCAGGAGCCCGCCATCCTGCCCAGCAGTTTTATCCGTTGCTCTCCTGAGCCAGACTTGTGTCCTCCTCCATTGTCCAGTCCCACAAAGGAGCCTGAGCAATCACAAAGCCTTCACAGCAATTCATCATCAGCTCACCAATTCTGTGGGCAAGATTGCCCGCCAAAGTTTGTGCCAGTCCTGCGGGCATCACTTGTGAGGATCCACATACAGGACACCATGAATAAGTTCCGTCAGCCTTTAGAATCTGAACAGTATAGACCTAAAAAAATAAAAATGACATCATATAGACAAAAGAGTAAGACTGGACTATGGCTGTAAAAGAAAATCTGCAACTATGGCAAGGTTGTGGTAAAAAAAATTCTTATCACTTGGAAGAGAGAAAATTCTTACTAAAGATGAGAGTATACAACACTACATAACTGATCAACACTACATAACTCCTTACTTTTCAAATAACTTGATTCATTGGCCCAGTGTATTAAAAAGACAGTTGATTATAGAGTGTCTTCAAAAAACTATATTTGTTTTCTGGAAAGGCAATACTCTAATTTGTGATATGTTTTGATAACCAGATGGTAGAAAATACTCACATATGCTGACAGTACAGAAGTAATAAAAATATTTCTCTAATTACATTGTGTTCATACCTTAGAAGATAATGCATTATATTTTAATTAAAAGAATAAAATATTGGGGCCAGAGAGATAGCATGGAGGTAGAGCGTTTGCTTTGTATGCAGAAGGATGGTGGTCCTAATCCATCCCATATAGTCCCTCGAGCCTGCCAGGAGCAATTTCTGAGCATAGAGCCAGTAGTAATCTCTGAGCACTGCCGGGTGTGACCCCTACCACCACCACCAAAAGAATAAAATCTGGGACCCAAGGTATGGTCTTGCATGCAGTTGACCCAGGTTTGATCCCCTGCACCCCATATAATATTCAAGTCTGTCGAAAATGATCCTTGAGTGTAGAACCAGGAGTAAGCCTTGAGCACCACTAAGCATGGCAAAAAAATAAAAGAGTAAAATATAATTTCCTTATGCCAATACATTCTTCATTTTCTCAGAGCTCTTCCAAGGAAGCATGAATTAATTAAATATTAAATAAAGTAAGAAATGGTCAATATGAGGAAGACCTTGAATGTGTAAGCTCACTTTTCAAGTCTAAAGTTTGATCACTGGGTGCTTCCTTTGACCTATTTTCAACTGGAAACACTGTGTGTATATTTTATCTCTAGCCTGAATTCATAGATATTTTCAATATTTACTTGCAGCTTCCTTGCTAAATGAAAGAAATAATTGTTAGAAATAACTGCTATAAAGTTATTTCTGTACCTTGCTCCACTTAGTTGTTTCAGTACATGTAAAGATGCTTAATGATTATTTGTTGAATAAAGATATAAATTTTACAACACTATCAGCAAGTAATCCCATTCTATTATAATGTCAACCAAGTGGTATCACAAAAAGTTGTCAGGTTGTTAAAGGTTTTAGAAGAGTGCATCCAGTTCATATTCCTTGTGGTTCCAGAATTTTCTGATATAATGTAACTAAAAATATCTAAATAAAAATATATGCCCAGAGCTATATATTTGCAATAGAAAAAGAAAAATCTTAATATCTATGTTGACTCAATAAATTCCCATGTGTTTTTAAATGATATAACTGCTTTTCTATTATATCTGTCACTATTGTTACCAGAACTATCTACTAATTAAGCACCTATAATATGCCTGTACAAACACATGACTAGTCTTGGTTTTATTAATCCTTGAATAAGCAATGCAAATGAGTTTGCTCTTATTCAATGCATTATTATAGCTACAATCTCATGCAGGCATATTGATAAAAAAAATTACTCTGAAACACTTCAGTGCTATTTTACTTTTGGACATAGAAAAATGCTTTAAAGATATTTTCTGTCTTCAAGTGACCTTTTCTTTGTGATGCTTTTTTCTTTTTTTATTCTTTCTTGTTTTGTTTTGTTTTGGGGTCAAACGGTTATTCCTGGTTTGATGCTCAGAAATCACCTCTGGCAGGTTCCGGGGACCATATGGGATGCCCGAATTTGAACCACCATCCTTCTGTGTTTAAGGCAAACGTCTTACCGCTGTGCTATCTCTCTGGTCCCCATAATGCTTTTTCCACGAAACCCTTTCAAAAGATTTCTAACTCATCCTTAAGTTTTCCCTTTCTGAATGTAGATGTATAATATCAAGGTCAATTATATGACTCTTGCTCTTATTTAAGGCAAGAGATGACCTGCAATGTCTTCAAAAAGAAGTACCCAAATAATGGCAAAATTTTAATCATTGAAATGTTTTTTACAATGAATAAAATAAAATATAAAACATATGAATTTATGGTACTCTGCTTTTTTTCTTTCTTTTTTGGATTTTGGGTCACACCCGGCAGCACTCACGGGTTACTCCTGGCTCTATGTTCAGAAATCGCTCCTGGCAGGCTCAGGGGACCATATGGGATGCCGGGATTCGAACCACCATCCTTCTGCATGCAAGGCAAATGCCTTGACTCCATGCTATCTCTCTGGTCCCGGTACTCTGCTTTTTTAAAAACATTTATTTGGTAGCTACATTTACTCTAAAGTTCACAGGCCCAATTTTATTATAAAAACTTGATACTGCTTTTATTTAATCCTTCTAAGGATCCTGTGAGATAAATTATTATGTTCTTTCACACATTAAAAAAGGAGGCTTGGGGCCGGAGATGTGGCGCTAGAGGAGCCTTGCAAGTGCTAGCCAAGGAAGGACCGAGGTCGATCCCTGGAGTCCCATATGGTCTCCCCTGAGCATTAAATGGGTGTGGCCCAAAACACCAAAAAAGAAAAAAAAGGAGATTTAAAGAAATAAACTATTCTACTTCAGGTTAGGAAAATAGTAGGCCAAGGAAACAAGGTCTAAATCTCTTTCTAAAATCCTTTGTTCCTGACATGAGTGTCTATGTTCACTAGCCCCCATTCTGTGATTGCTGTAAAGTTACCATGTAGTCTTTGGATACCATAATAAAAATTTCTTTAAATATCACGATAGCCATGCCAGTCTTTCTTTGGTACTACTGGCCCTGCCTTCCTAGCAGGATATCACTATGGAGGTTTTCTTGTATGTACTTTGCTCTATAAACACCTTTTAAACTGAACAAGCTTTTCTCCACTGTTTGTTGTGTTTTTGCCTTGACATCTCCACAGCATGACAGAGAGAAAGCGATAAAAAGCTTTCACCAAGAGTCCTGCTGGTGTCCCATTTGCATGGGAGGAGAGTAGAGGGCTGCACAACACATTTCTTTGGGGAACTTTAAAGTAGGTAATTTAATTATTTAAATTAAATTTTGGAGTCCCTGTCACAGATCATTACCTTGTCTTTCCTCTATCTATCCCCCTGTTTTTCAAATTAATGGCACATACCACATACTGGCCTCCATTAGTATAATATGTTGAGACATTTTCCAGCTCATATCATCAAAATAAGAAAAGAAATTGTGGTGGCTAGTAAACCGTCTGTGGAGCATGAAATATTAAAAAGTGGCAGGCTTTCCACCTGCATTTTGTTATTTTGCATTTTGGAAACTACTCTGTCTACAATTGACTCAGTGTTTCTAGATGACTGGCATGGGGTTGGTCAGTAAAATTGATATTTATATTGTGAGAATAAAATGTAAACTATTATCAGTCTAAACTTTTATGAACTACAAAAAATTGATAAAGTGCTTTATATCTTAGACACATGTATCTTCTCAGAGTATTTTCTATAATATCTATTGCAATATTATCTCTACATTTCCTAAATAATGTGAAATTAAGTCATCTTCAAGGACAGCTGCTTAATACAGTCCATTTCTGTTGAGGAAAAATATACCTAGATGTGCTTTCGGTCACTCGGCTCATTGTTCTAGGGTCAGTCCTAATGGTGCTCAGGGGACTTTATGCAGTGCTAGATATCAAACCTGAGTGTCCTGAATGCAAAACACGTACTTCAGCCCTTAACATTTTAACCCCAAACACAATCTAGAATAATTAAAATAATTATCATAATACATTAGCACATTAACCAATAATAATTCTTTCCTTCTATAAACACAGCATTTTGTGTGTTTTTTGTTTTGTTTTTTTGGGTCAAGCCACTAGTGCTCAGCTATTACTCCTAGATCTGTGCTCAGAAATTACTGCTCCTAGGTTAGAGGCACCATTTGGAATGCTGCAGATCAAACACTGGTCCAGCATGTGCAAAATAAATGCCCTATCCTTTGTGCAATTAACGCCAGCCCTGAAAAACAAGTAGGTTTTATAACTATTCTATTGGGTTCATTATCGTCAATCATTATTTAAGATTAAGAAATATGATTTAGGACCAAGAATATGGCTCAGTGGGAAAACACTTTCCTTGCATATGTGAGGCCTCATTTATATCCCTAGAACTGTATGATTTAATGAGCACTGACAGGAGTGAGTCTTAAGCAATGAGTCTGGAGTATTTCTGTCATGGATTGATTAGTCCTGACACCAAAGAATCTTTGGTGGGTGCATAAAGTGGCTATGGATGAAAGAGGCTAAAGTCTCAAGTTAGAGTCAAACTTGACTCCAATTGAATATACTCAATTTCTTGACGAGTCATAATTTTCAGACAAGGCTTATTTACAATAAAAGGCGCAGGGGTGTCACACCCCACTCAGGAAGGGCAGCACCAGAAGTGCTCCTTAGCCTTCCCAGGTGCACTGCACTCCTAAAAAGGAATTATTTTGTCAAAAAGGCCTGCTTAAGAGAAGTCAATCAGTTGACCCTTTTGCGTGGATTGTTTGGCATTAATTCTAACGTGGCTGTGACTATATCTCTATTTTTGGCCATTAGAAATCAGGTTTCAGTATTTCTCCTTCTAACAAAGGAGGACAGTATCAAATTCCTGCCAAAAGTTCCTCCACTGACCAGTTCTCTCTGATCTGTGCCACCCTGGCGCCAAGATCATGTTTTCCCCAAAACTCAGCTCAGGATGAAAGCAACTTTCAGTTTTTCCCCAAAACTCTAAAACATTTTCTCTCTTCCCTGAAAAATTACTAGTTTTCTCCTGCTTACCCAAAAACTTCCCACTTCCCTGAAAATTACCTATTTTCTCCTGTTTTACCCAAAACAAAACTAACCCACAACAAAACTCCTTTTCACCCTCAGTATCGGTTCTTCAATATGTAGATTTTAGCTAGCGCTTTCCATTGTGCCTCCCCAACCAGCTCCCATCTTCTTTGATCTCCCAAAATGTTATTCTGCATTCCAGAGTTCAACTTTAAGAGTCACTCAGCATAATTAATAAACTTGTCTTCGTCTTCTTAGATGCAAATCCCCATACATCGCGTGTGGTAATTCATTTCTACAATAATATTCCATTTTTCCATCTACTCCGTGTCCCACTCTCTCCTGTGAAAGGTTCTCTAACTCCACGAAGAAGAAGCTGTTTAGAGACGCTGGCCGTCAGCAACACAGGGGCATATTGTTCAAGGCATTTTCTGACACAGGGTAGTCTTTCTTTTGAAGTCACTTTTGCTAACCTGAGGTCCCTAGCCAGCAAGGTTGGTTTTCCAGTGACTAATATTTCTTTGGTCTTATTTTAGTTTATACATTCTGAACTTGGGCCTGAAATGTTAACACTTTATCTGAATGTATGTAGGCTAACTGTAAAGCTAGATTTTAGAGTGAGTAATTTTTCTGTAAGACTAGATAGAAAATACTTGAATCTACACAAATGTTTCCTCTTATGGTGTGTTTATATATCAGAGTGATCTTTAAGAGAGGTTCTATGAGAAGTGAGAAATAATTATTAAAGAATAACCTTATTCTTTATCTACTATTTATAGTATATATACTATATATGTATATATACATATATGTATTTAAGTATACGATGTATACATAGTATATATTCTACTATTCATGCATCCTTCTTTGAGTACAGGTTGCTTTGAAAAAGTTCCTGAAATAGTAGACAGCTTTTAACAAATGCTCCCTCAGGTAGTTAGGGTCTTTTTAAACTTGGTGCTTTCCTAGGTCTTGGGATCTGTGAACATGGGGTTTGTAGCATATTTCCAAGAAATAAAGGGTATGGTCCCTGAAAGCACATACATACACACACACAGAGAGAGAAAAGAAAATTTACTACTGTATTGGTCACTAAATAATGTTAAAATTGTATTCTTCCAGGCAGAAAAGAATAAATAGGAAAATATACTATTTACTGAGAAAAGATAATTAACTTTAGAAATCTCATTCAAATATCCCTTCATAAACTCCATATAGGCATAGGAAAGAAGTTTGGTGAAGTATACTGGAAAAAAAAAAAACAAGAGTAAAGACAGTGATCATACAAAAGCCTTACAAGCAGCTGCTGCTCTTTGACTAACTGTTGCAAATTTTGGGACCAATGCCACCCAGAATCCTCTGCAGAAGCTATGTGATTGGTGGTGAGCTGGCACTGCCCAGGAAGTATGGAATCAGAGAAGACTGGCCACTCCATTTTGCTCTGTGATCAAGCATATCTCATAGTCCGTAAACTCTTGCACAACACTCAGATAACTTCACAAAACAGGCTCAACAATGAGGAAACAATACATGCCAATACCATGATAGAGAATCAAGATGGCAGCTCTGATGAACCAAAAAGTGTCAATCACCTATATACCCTCTCAGATAAGGAGTTTAGAGAAGAAATATGGAGGATTATTGTAGAACTCAAAGAAAATATAGATTGAGCTGAACTAACCACAATAAGAATAAGAGGATATAAAAATAGAAATCATAAGACTCCAAACCTAAATATCCGGAATGAAAAACATGTCGGTAAAATGAAAACCACATGGGAAAGCCTCTTACACAGAATAACAGCAACTGAGGACTGAATCAATGAGCTGGAAGATGAGATGCATAGCAACTCCATATAACAGAAGAGATTGAAAAGAGCCTTAAAACAAATGATCAGACAATGGAAAAATTACTCAAAGCATGTGAACAGATGAAGATAGAAGACTTTGATAAACTCAACAGAAACAACATATCAATGGATGTTGCGCGACAGCAAAGTATCTAAAACCTCTTTGGGAAACAAAATTTCTAAACCCACGGCTGACGTATCCAGCCATGAGCTGTGGGGAAGCCCTAGCAAAAACCTTCCGCCAGAAAGGACTCACACACAGAGGTTTGGGGGGACAAAGGTTTGGCCAAAAGAGCCTAATTCTCCCTGGTTTGATCTATCTCTTAATCTTCTGACTTCTGTCCCTGTCTCTGCACACTCTCTCTTCTTCTCCCTTTATCTCTCTCTCTTTCTGTTTTGCTTCTTCTTAATCTC